>CABFOQ010030892.1:22058-41354 GCA_900660455.1 Gephyroberyx darwinii
AAGAACAGGGAGTGAGGAGGCATTTGTCATATCAGAAGTGGGTCAGTGGGTCAGTAAGACAGTATAACAGGAAGTGGGACAGAGAGGACAGGAAGTGGAGTTGATTACAATAAACAATGTAAATCTTTATAGATCAAATAGAATCTTATTGATGAGGTAAAATCTTGTAGATCAAGGTCTCTGGGTAATTTCATAAAAGTCTTGACTCCAGTTGGATTGGAGCACATATATACTGTTATGCTGCTTTAGTAAAGTGCAGCTGACATTTTCATACCAAGATGCCAAGGGACCAAGATATACATGATTTTCCAACTCTGGTGTGGGAAACATTTATTTAGTATAAAAAAAAGTTGTATACTCACAGAAGCACCGGGCTCACCAGGCTCTCCTGCGGGGCCAGTGAAACCCTGAGGACCCTGATGGACATCAAGGAGAGCAAATCAACACAATATACAGGAATATACAGGAATATTGTACACCAACTCTCGTGCTAAGCTGTGAAAACTGTAACTACCCTGCCATTGTCTAAATGAGCAGCTGTCGTGTTAGTGATAAGGGAATACTTACGGATGAACCAGAAGGGCCGGCAGGACCACGGGGACCCATGGGACCCTGTTGACCAAGATGAGAAACAAGCCATTAGATTCTCTTTAGCTAGGACAGAGGTGTCTTAAAAGTACAACAAGGGTGTAGAAATACAACTGACTGCATTTCTACTACCTCAGATGTCAAAATATATCGTGATGCTCTGGTGCAACTCTCAGCACAACAGATATATTGTGAGTGGATAGCCATACCATATTGATTGTCTATCCACATCAGCACAAACACTATATCAACAGTACTGTACACTTTTTGCATGTTTAGCAATACAGTTCTCAGATATTTAAAGAGAGGAGAGCCTTCATACCATTGGGCCAGCAATAGATCCTCCTCCACTGGACTTGGAGTGATCAACATAGCCCATCTGAGGAGAGTAGTTCTGTAGGAGGAAGAGGAAAGGATTAGTCACTGAACTTTGCTTCAAATTGAAACTTTGCTCTAAACTGTTTCGTCGAATAACTATGCGGAGGAGGAACGACACTTAGAGTGCATTAAATGATTGTTCTTTGAGGTGTTCTGCAGTGATGTGAAACAAAAACATCACATGGACAATGCAAAGTAAACACTCTTTTCCGGAAGTAATTTAGTGGTAAAATGTTGCTTTGTTGGCTGAATCACACGGTGCAAAGATTTCAGCACAGGAAGAAAACTTACAGGAGGAAATCACATATCAAATCTTGTGATACAGATTTATAAGTGAACTTTAACAGCACTGAGCCAAGGAACTTAGACAGTGATGTTAGATCAACACTTCTACAATACTCTACTCTTTTCCTCCTTTGGCTTCCTGAGAGCTAAAACTGAGGGCTAGGGAGCTGTCTGCCCTCCCAGTGCTGAATCCAACAGGGAGGGGATTCCCTAGTCGCTCCTCTCTGGCTCAAAGCTTTGCCTGCTGATCTTTTCTCTCAGGTGTGTGCTGAGTGACGGATCACTGACCACTTTCATGGATATGGAATACACACACCTAACCCCAACTAGCCTGGGGGGTTTCAAGAGACATCTCCTTTGAAAAGAGAATGTACTCAGGCCTAGACTGTGAAACCAGCACTATACCTCCTGGGTGTTTCGGCATGGAGGTACTTACTCCGCCAAGGCCATTGGGTCCAGGGGGTCCAGGGGGTCCGGGAAGACCAGGCTGGCCGGGGATTCCATCATTGCCAGGAGGACCAGGAAGACCCTGTAGAAAAAGACAGATATTGTCTCATTTTCATTCATTATTTCATTCATCCACTTATTGTTAGGGCTTTTCTGTTTTGCAGGAAATATTATGGCTCATAGTGTAACCAACATAAAAAAGAGAAAGTAATTTCTCTGTAATAATTATTTATATTGACCAATTAGAATGAGTCACTAGTCTGTTCTTCTGTTCTTTTATAGAGAACTTCATATTATGTTTTCATATTGATTTGTCCTCTGTAATTGACCTAAAATAATATAGCTGATGTTTCTTCTGAATCATGAAAGTTCTCAAAAGGTTTTAAATGAGTTTCAATTTGAGTAGCTTGCATGCTACTTGCTACAGCTACTGGTTCCTTAGTGTGACTTGCTGTACTTCTTCATTGATCAATCAATAAATGACTGTTATGTGACCTTTGAACTTTGAATGACCTGTTGTTTTTTACCTATACATCAAAGGTCAGTGGACCGATTATGTCATAGCAGTTTTATCATAACTGAGGTCAGTTTCTAGGGGCACTGACAGCAAAGGTGTAGTGCAGTTGTGTATTTTCATATATTTAGTCAGCAAAAAGTGAAATATAATATGAAAAATACCATGAAATATAAATGCTCAAACACATGCAATGCAGCAAAGATGTATGATTTGCCCTGTTATCCAATATTATGTGGACTGCATGAGCCTCTGTGAGTGTAAATGAAAACTACACAATACCCAACACAACAGAGAAATACTATGGTGGCTGCAACAGGTAATGATTATATTTAAGATCATATATCAAGTATGTATAACAGTATGTTCATGCCACTATCTCATCGTAGACTTCCCTTGAAGCATAGTGTGAGTGTGAGTGAAGTCAACTGGGACCTACCCTGTCTCCCTTGTCGCCAGTGTCTCCCTTAGTTGGCTATGAATAGGCAGAAAAAAGGAGTTAGGCTCTGCTGCAGTTCACATTATAAAAGGCTTATGAGACACATGCAGATGTAATGACAAAGTAAATCAAACTGGGCTACGTCAGCATCTCCAAAGAGGGATTATTTGGAAGTTTAAGCCTAGATAATGAACAAGCATTTGATTTTGGTAAAAGGCAAAATACCTGAGTAACTGGCACCTGGACCCCTATGGACCAATGAAGAAGGAGAAAATGTCAGCATCCCTTGAACATACTTACAGGAGACATAAATCATAAGCTCTAACACTTACAAAACAATAGACGGCTAGATTAAGGAGAGGGTAGACTTATGTAGAGAGCTACATATCCATAGCAGGGCAAGTCTATGGATATGTAGTGGGGGTCAGGGCTAGTGTAAATATGAAAGATTTCACTGGAATTGTTGCATGCAAAAAATAAAGAAACAAATGTTGTTTTGGGAGGAATGTGACATTATATGTAAACCCTGTTACACCATGTAGTGTAATCCTATAGGTAGGTCTGCTGGGAGGTTACATATTCATTGCCAGACTTCTCCAAAAAGCAGGTGTCGTCCGTCTTTAAATTGATTTTTTTTTTTTTTTAAATAATTGTATAGAGGGTAAATCCATAGCGATTCTTTTCTGAAATACATTCCTCAAGCAAGCGGTAGGCTTAGGGCCTTAAGTCCGTTACTGGCCAGCAAGACACATGGTCAAAGATGAGGTGTCGCAAATGAACTGGTAGGCACTAGGTGGCGCCAGAATGCTATTGCAACCACACAGTATGATGAGGAGCATCAAGGTAGGCTACCATCGTCGGGGCACATGGGGCAGCACTCTCCCTCGGGGATGATGGGGTCAGCGCAGTCGGAGGTGTCCTCGCAAATCACCTCGTCGCACATCACGGTTCCGCTGTCGCACACGCAGATCTGGCAGGGCTCTGGTTTCCATACATCCTTGTCGTTGTAGTACTGTCCGTCCAATGTGCAGCTGCCGGATATGCCTGAGGAGAGGAAACCCGCGCTGAGCTTGGTGACATTAGGTAAGAGTACAAGTCCGTGGAGAAAAGGATAAAGTTGTGGCTTGTAACTGCTTGAAAAGATTAAGAGCGCCTTGTATTGCACCATGAAAGGGGCCTAAAGTGTATATATAAGGAAGTTTAGCCTTAGCCACAGGGAACATGTCTGATGTGTCTGTGTCCTAGGCTAGACACTTGCCAACCCCTACTGCCACATGAAGTGAGAAATGCAACAATATAGCATATAATTAGCAATTATTCAATCCTTTTTCCAATACAGCCCAGTCACTCTCACACTTCCACACCCTCGACTCGTTAGCTCTGACCCAACAACAGCACGGAGCAGTCAGCCAGCCATCTCATCAGGTTAGAACTTAAGCTAGGTGTGCCAAAGTCTTGGAAACTGGGTTCACAGGCACTGCCACTTTTTGGTGACAAAAATAAGTAATGGAAAGTAATAGACCTTGGAATAATGTATTTAACAGTGCCTGTCTACAGGAGCTATACTAAGATGTCAGGCCAGAGGCCTTGGTGCCACATGGAACTGCAACAAAGTCCTCACCAGTCACTAACCAACATCTCTGCTCAGTTGTGGTAAAGATTTTTTCAGAAACTTACTAGTGGAAAACGGGAGAAATGTAATCACATTCAGGACTTTTGGTGGATAGGTGGGTTGGGCCTTAGACGTGGGAGGATCATTGTTTGGAGGATGCATTTACAATTCCAATACTAGCCACGGAGAGGCGCTATTCACCCACAAAACGGTTCCCCACACACCCTCCTCTCTACGGTGATTAATTGATGTCTAGACAATTTCGCAGTCGACGTCAGACTTCAGCGATTTTCCGTTGTTTTTTTCATTAACAACCAGTTCCAGTTTCACCCAAACTGGATAGAACTGCCGGTTAATTATATGTTACTTGGACATGTTGCCTTATTGGAAAAGTCGCTTTTCATCATTTTTTTCCTCCCCAACGACGCCCTGCATGTTCCAGTTTGATGCGGTTATGGTGAAAGTAATGGAAAATCTTCTACTTCTTTACACACATCTCTGCGAATTCAAATTCACCTTTCCTCACCTTCGTGATAAAAACTGTCTTGCTTAAACTCTCTTTGAACCCAAACTCCTGTCATTGCGCATCAAACATTGTGCAGCTGCTAGAACTTCCCTCGCCCTGGGGAGATGGATTTGCGCTGCTACATGTATCTGCAAGTCAGTGAAAGCAGCAAACAATACAAATCCCCCCTAGTCCTATAATCTCCTATTCACTTTCAGATTTACAAAATGATGAGAATACTGTGTAACACATTTCACCATCAGTGCCCATCTACTTGGGGGTCAGGTGTCCCGCAGAGCAGGATAACTTCCAAACACAACAGAAAACTGCTCAGCATCCTTGCGGGCTATCCAGATGTTGACGGTGCCGCTGTCCCAAAAAGTCAAATCAATGTTTGAAAGTGATACTTACTGTCATCCTCGCCTTGACCTCTGGCCAGAAGCACTGCTGCGCTGAGCAGCAGCGCTAACCGAATATCCACAAAGCTGAACATGTCTAAATATTAGACATGTAGACTCTTTGGGGCAAGGGGAATCCTGTTATTTCTCCTCAGACACCACTCATACAAGTTAGGGTCCGGTCTGTGTAACTCCAATACAGACCCTAGCAGAAACTCCCTACTGCCCAAACAAATGAGTAAGCTTGGCTTTTATATGCCAAAACTTTTGGGGAGGTCCCGGGCGCACCAGATTACTTCTACATGTTCAAGTCAGAGTCCCTCCTCCATCACTCAGAGGGGCCGTCTTTAAACATGTCAAACAAGTTCACGTTTCAGCTTAAACGTGGATGTGCAGGCATCATTAGCGCGCCGGCCTTGCTGCCTTTAGACGCGTTTTTATCAGCTGCAGCCTTTCCTTGGATTTTCTCAATTGAAACATTTCATGGGGTGTACTGTCTTTCCGGCATCTAACCCGAGGCACTGTGTCGCCGAGGTTTTAATCGTTTGGACGTTGGATGGTTTTATTTTGGAGAGTAGATCAGTTGCATATCTTCATTAGGCGGTTTCAGGGAAATATTGTAATTGGAGCACATGCCTAGTTTGATTTCGGTTGTGCAAGAAGTTCGGAGCAGTGGTTTGTTTTAAGGCTTATTTTGTGGTCATGTAGGCTTTAGGAAATTCAGATGATGGATTTTGCAGCCATAGCATCAATTAACGCAACGTGTGCACACTTTACGCATGGAGATGCGAATCAGATGGAGATTAAAAAGCATATTCTCTATATAATTTGCACATCCTTTTTATTATTATCTGATATTTTAAAAAATATTTTCTGATCTCTGTATCAAAACTATAAATACAGTGTATTGGTTTAGCTCTGGGCCTAACTACCATGCGAGTACCAAGCACCTGTACTTGTAGGATCCACCACTTTGCCTTATGGTAGTAGTAAATACAGTAGATCAAATGTATTGATGATTAGACAAACTGCATTCATTTGTAATTCTTGCATCTGCAGGCAAGAGTCATTGACTAAGCTTGAGTCATAAAACATGTACATCATTAAATATGAATACTTTCACAAGTATTCCATTATTTTGTGTTGCCCCTCAGTATTTGTCATTTCAACCATGCCTTTACCAAATAAAACATATCAATACAAGCTATAGTTTTGCACTATACTGTGTATCCATTAAATGGATTCTGACCTTGTTTCAATCATCCCAAATGACCCAATTTGAACAAAGTGAGTTTAATGCACAGACATCTTATATTGAAAGCAATGACATTACATGCATAATCTACCTTTTCCAAATCAGGCTTGGCCCTGCTATCTGCATGATGTTAGACAGGGAGGAGGAGAGAGAGGAAAATCTGGCAGGTCCACAAAGCACTCTGGTTACACTGTGGACACGTTGCAGCTTCTACAACTATGGCCCAATCTGACCCTTCATTTTTTCTCTCCGTGTGTGTCTTCATTTGACACTCAACACAAGAAACCTGTCCTGCCTTCACTAGTTAGATTTGTTATTATTATAAGAGCAGTCAAAATACTGATGTATTGCTGCAGAAGGAAAAGTAGTTCAATTATGGAATTAAATTTTTTGACTGGATATCGAACACAGAAGTTCATATGAATGGTTTCAAAACACTAAATATCCATTTCAGAAAAAGTTTGATAACTCAGCCAAAACTTTGAGAAACATGATTCTATTCAACAAAAACAGAACTACTTTGAAGGCAAACTTCAGATGACTCGTAACATTAGTTAGTTACATTAGTAACCCATAAAGTGCTTTACTTATTTTGTAAAAGAATAAGCTTCATAAGCTTTAAGAAATACCTAGAATGAAAGTCTTCATACAGTATGTACCAGGGATTGCAAAAATCCAGGTAGTTAGAAGGCATCTGATTTTATTTTATACATCACACCTGCTTAATCAGATAAAGTAGAAAACAACATCATCATGACTAATGATTCAATTGCACAAAATAATGATTACACAAAACACATTCAGATGTTTATTAATGCGTATGAAATATCCCTGCATGGTTTTTCTGTGCCTCTGATGACACAGATAGATGCACCTCCACATGTGAGGATGCACACTGTCCAACTGTCATCCAAAGCTTCAGGTTAGCTAAGACTTGTATCATTTTTTTTATGATGTGGCTTCAGCTGCAGGGAAAATTAATAGTTTCCGGGGAAACTATGTGGTTAGGGATTTTGTCTAGGCTAAGCAGGTATTTTTTAGCATCTGTTCCTAGTCTAATGAAAGCTGGGTGACTGCTCCAACACCTGCCAAACAGACAGGCAGCTGTCTATCTCCGTTTCAATGCCTCTTTATATTTTCCCCCTCATTCTCTATAGGCTGTTGTGGTCCACGAGGGTGTATCAAATTTTAAGTCATATCAACTTATGTAACATCTAATGCTATCTGCTGGAGATTTACATTGCCTTCTGTGGGTGAGAAAGTACAGTTACATATCATACCTGTAGGGCATGTTGTGATATGCATCTTTGCTGGTACAGTTTCAAATAAATATCTACATGAGCAAAACTCACAGTCCCTCACATACAAATGAACTGTGATTTAGAAAAGCCTAGGGACTAACTTTATAACATACTATATAGCATTCTCTCAGCACCACTGTGCTCTGTACATTATCTTACTCCTTTTTAATCTAATATCTTACCTTTTAAATAGTTTTATGTTTTTATGTCTTGTTTTCTTGCACATTTTTAACTAACTCTGAAGCACCTTGAAATGTGCAGTATAAAGTGATTGTTTGATTGATTGATAATCTTTATTTGTAAATTGTTACATATTCAACACTGCCACAAATGACTGCCTCTGTGATTTAGAAGCACACACTGTAAAACCTTTATTTGCATTGCAAATAATGCCTCAATAAAGTAATTTACAATGCCACAACTGGGCATTGGGTACAAAGTGATGCGGCTTCAAGACAAGACACGCCCTATTCCTGTGACTCTTTTTTGCTAAGAGAGAGAAAGATTAGCAGTGGAAGTGTAATTGTTGTAGGATAACACAGGGGTTTAATACTTTTTGAAGCTTCAAATCCTTGAAATGAAAATAGGAATGTCCCGTTCCACACAGTCCTGTTGCTTTTAGTTTGCCAGAAAGGAAGCTCTGTTGATAAGAACTGTAGCGATTGTGAAGTCCTTTTCACATAGGAGTAATGCAAGGCTTATGTGAGTTGGTTGGTTCGTTGATTGGTTGGATGGATGAATAGATGGATGGATGGACTCTGCCTGTCTTCTGGACAATATTTGTACATTCTGAGTGACTTTCCATGAGTGAAATGAAGGAGAAGCTCACAGGACTGTGTTTAAATAGAACTGGTAATTTTCTGGTGTTTGCCTTGGACTCAAGTTGCTGCAATCTATAATATATTTCTGCGGTGCGTCTCGTAGAGTTCAGACTGGTGGTTTGGGTGGAAGCACTCTGAATGACATGGAGTTTTAGCTGTATTCGAATGTCCTTCCATTGTGCCTGGGGTAACTTTTCACAGGTAGCTAAAATATCCTCTTGCATGTTGCCACGGAAATTTCAGTTGGTCTCAGGTTCACCAGACAAGAGAATCCAAAACATTCCAAGTGTTAGTCCAAGTCCAGTTGAGGCATCAGTCAAATTGGTTTGAAAATAATCGTCATTTACTTGCCAACACAGGTAATCGCTAGAAATAAACCCATGTCAGGCAGTGTTTCTCTTGCTCTTTTACAAAGACCAAGAAAATTCCTGAACTGGAGCCATGCTGACTTGGAGAAGGAAATCCCAAGGTTGTCATTGGCAGCTTGTGTCAACTTAAGATGTGTCAGGTTGTGGGCTAAGATGTTATGTTATGTAAGCATCGGCTACAGCTTTTTCATTACTTTTTACCTGTTAAAGAGAATGGTGGGACTGTTTTCCACAATGAAACCGAATAGGCCTCCCTTGGAGAAACATTTATGAACGGAAGCTTGGGCGTTTGATGTTGGAAGGACCATGTGTTTGTTAAAAGCATGGTATGGACCTTCATAAGAGGCAAACAAGAGTGTAACAACTCATGTAGTGAAATCATGTAGTGAAGTCACACTCATGGGGCCAGGGACATGGTCTCTAATGGGATCAATTTTGGAAAACTCTTGAGAGTTGTGCTAATTCACAGCTTTTTGGGAGTGGATGTGCTTTGATTTATAGTCACATATCACAAACAATCTGGCTTTTTCCAAAAGAGATTGACAGTAAACTGGGAGCATAATTTAGTGCAATAGAACCAGATATCCTCAAATGAGTTTTGTGGAGGACAGCTTTACATTGCAGCATCAAGACCAAGCACAGCTTGAAAGGTAAAGAAAACGACTTGAATTGTGCATTCCCCAGCAAGCCTCTGAGCTATAGCCAGCAACACGTAGCATCTGCCCGGCCCTGTCCACGTGTTTCTACTTGTAAGACTTTGAGCTTATGCTAGACCTGCTCCAAAGTCTCATAATGCCCAAACTCTCTCTCTCTCCTCTCTCTCTCTCTCTCTCTCTCTCTCTCTCTCTCTCTCTCTGCTTCTACTTTTTTCTCTCTCAATCTATCAATCAGTGCCTGGAGGTACCATTGTTTTCTACCAGACTTAGAGGCAAAAGGCTCAGTTGTTTTTTTACTTTAATGTCTCACTCCACTCCAAATGACTGGAGTTTGCAGTAAGGCCAGTATTACTTGCTGTTATACCTTAGTTTCATGCTATTATGATGTTTGTCAATTATTGTCAATTATGGGTTTCTAGCAGACATTTCATGCTTTCTTTAGGTACTAGCCCATTGTAGTCCCACCGGTTTCAGACAAATTACAGGGTAAGATGAGGGAAAATTGTACAGTATTGCGAATAAAATCAGTTATGTGTTTAAATCGTCATTTAAATGCCTGTTATCAAGTGTAACACCTTATTTTAATATTATATATTAAAGATACTTTCAAAAATATGTGTTCATACACTCAATATTTGTGATAAAGTAATAAAATATTTGCAATTAATGTCTTTCTGAGATAACTTTCTGCAAATTGATACAACAGAATCTCTCAACTTGTTTTCCACATTTCCACATGCCACCAGTGTACTGTATAACACACAGGGGACCAAGGGAATGGGACTTTTGGTCCTAATGTAGGCCAACTGCATGGGTAGGTTTATGTTGTTGATTTTTATTTTATTTAGACAGTTTCAGTGAACCGTTTTACTTTTTAGTACAACTTACAATGGGCCCCACGTGTACAGACAGGCAGACAACCAGTGTCTCTCTTTTAACTAGTGTGAAAATAAACCTTCCAGTTTTGTCCTAGACTCGCCAAGTTCATTCAAAGCAACAGCATCAATTCAAAAAGAGGGACTTCCACGCGGCACTATGGGTAAATGCTCAATTACAGGGTGGATGCTCCCGAGCCCGGCTCTGACTGTTACTGCTAGTGGAGCCCTTTGAACTGCAATCATCTCATATGGCCCGGCTCTTGTGCTTCTTCTCTAGGTTGGGGCCAGGCCGTTACACACTGTCATTTCCTTTCAGGCCGGTGATTTTCTGCTCTAGCAGGGGATCGGACGTTATATGATACTGTACAGACTGTATATATCTGGTGAATCTATAGACGTTACAGTGGTTTCGCCTGGTCCCAGGGTCTGTATCCATTCGGCCATGGTGTCAGGGGGATGCCTGGCCATCAGTGTGAGTTTGTGTGTGTGTGTGTGTGCGTGTGTGAGAGAGAGAGAGAAGACAGACAGATTCATTTTATGTTTAGTATCGATCCTATTTCTATTTAAATCAATATTTTACAAAATGAGAATCACTATATGGATACTTTTGGAACTGATCCACCCATCACTATTTGCAACCCATCCTCCTCTTCAGCAAACATCACGTGGTGTGCCACAGGGCTCAATTCTTGGTCCAATCCTTTTCTCACTGTACATGCTCGCTTTTGGCCATATAATGAAATAATTGTATTTGGTCATTCCAGCTCGAGAAGTGTGATTAAGAACAAACTAGGTAGTCTGTTTGCCAACATTAAATCAGTGGCCAGAAACTTGGGGGTGTTTTTGACAGCAATCTGAATTCAGAGGAGTTATTTTTTTTTTTTTAGTTATTTTTATTTCAACTGAGGAACATATCAGAAATCACGGTGCTTTTATCCTTTGAAGGTCATTCATGCTTCTAGCATATTTACACTGGTTGTCAGTCAGTTTTACAATTGATTTTAATATTACTAATTACTTTTAAAGCTCAGCAAAGTCTGACCCATAGCTATATTGAAGAAAGTTTAACCTCTATGAACCTGAGTGCAGCATGAGACAGTGTAACTGTCAGGGCTTTTCTGACAGGTGCACTGTCTAGACACCAAAGCTGACCAGGCATTCACCATCAGGATCATTAGATCATATAAAGACCTGCCTGAGGAACTTGAAACCAGTATGATCTTTTAAATCTCTGCTTAAGACATCATAAGACATCATAAGACATCTTAGGACATCTTAATTTGTCTTAATTTGTTTGACTTATTTTTATTTCATATGTTGTGCTATTTCTTATGTTTTATGTAGAGCATTTTTTTACATAAATGCTATATTATTATAATTATTATTAGTAGTAGTGCTAGTAGTAGTAGTAGTAGTAGTAGTACTGCTACTACAGTGGGTAACCGGTTTTAACCAAAATCCATTTCATGTTGGAATGTGACCACCATACAGCACATAACATTTTTGACATTGGGTGGTGGGAGGATGCAGTTTGTTTCGGAAATATGGCAGCTGCTCTCGTGATTATCAATAATTATATAAATGTTTAAAATCAGAGCACAGTAAATGGCTGTTACACTTACTGATTTTACCAGAAGGCATCCATAAAGTTTGAGCCAATCTAAATCAAACAGTTTTGGCAAGGAATTGATATATTAGGCACAACAATTCCAAGCCTTCAAGCTGAAACAAGAGCTTCCTAATAAACCCAACCCCTCATAGACTCCGCCCACTGTGGCATTACACCTCCCCTTCGGGCGTGAGAGAAAATGGTGAGGAACCCAAACCTAAAAACCCATAGCCATCATGGCCCCATGTCTTTCTTGGGCCCATCAAAATGATAAATGAAAACCCATCATCTGATTAAAAGGACAGATTATAAGTTGTCTCTCTGTAGCCACATGGCACCAGTTTGTTCAGGATTTGATGTGGGATGAGCTACACAACAGTAATCTATGAAGAAACAACTTGCAAAGCTAAACTTTTATCTTTTGGCTTCTGTTCTGTCCAAACACAAATTTCAGCAAACGCCTTTCCCCCTCTTTCTTAGTCCAGTTTTCTTTTCGTCTCTGCATCTGGCCTTCTCCAGAGTCCCAACCCCCCTCCACACACCAACTCTCCATCCCTCCCTCGTTCTCTCCCTGCTCTCCCATCCTTTCACTCCCCCACCAGCACAGACATCCAGTCAGACACAGAGAGTGGATGGAAAATATGACTGAATCCTTCCCTGACTTCAGATAGTGTGCAAGACTGCTGGCAGGCGTGACACCACTAAACACAGGGAAAGGCAGAGAGAGAGAGAGAGAAAGAGAGAGAGAGAGAGAGAGCATACCGGACAGTGAGAAGTTTTTCTGAGTTGCTGCTCTTAGGACCAAATAAATAAAAACTTTCATGGCAAAAAGTGTTCATTTTTTGTGGTTGGCTTATGTTCTTTTTTCATACTAAAAGTTTGAAGTCCTTTTGAGATTTAACCTCCACTGCTATGCAAGAATCGATTTGTCTAACTGCACAATGAACAATGAATTGGCCCAAGACATAAGTATGAAATAATTTTGGCTGGGTTATAATCATAGGAAACCTTAATTAAACACTCTGACTTCAACATTTCAAAGAGCCCCCTCATCTGACAACATTTGTGTTAACTATCTACATGTTAGCACAACGTCAGAGCCCACAAGACAAAAGCTGAAGAGCCTCACTGTGCATTTGGGTGTCATATTTCTCAGCCACAAAAGCTCAAACTGAGGGAGAGACTATTGCAATGGAGGGAGAGGGGAGTTAGCAGAATGATGTTGGGAAGGAATGTTCTATGCTGGATGGGAGAGAAAAAAGGAAAAAAATGACACGCGTTTTCATCTGCCTGTGTATCCAAATTGGATACGTGTGTTGCTGCGGTATGTTGAATAGACGACTCAAAATTGTTAAAACTATTCAACCTCTGTGGGGTTGTTCTAACCTTCCACTCGTGTGTTTACACAATTCAAGAGAAAAGCAACTTAAGTGACATGTTGTCTGTGGAAGAGTGTTTCAGACATCCAGAGCTCTGCTGAGCAGCTCCAGTCTTCTCCCTGTTCCACTCTGAACATAATTTCCAGTCGACCTGGCAGTCTGTTCAGGGCTGTTTGCTGCCCAGAGCAACATCTGGGAAAGACAGTCTTCATGTCTTTACTACACTGCTCATCCCCAGTCTTTGTATCTCTATTTTATCCTCCAATTCTTTGATATCATCTTTATTGAGCCTGTGTTTTGGATAGAAAAACATCTAGATAGTTTATCTATAAGTAAGAAAAACACAGAGGAAAAGCCTGTAGGCCTCTTATCAACTTGCTCCACGAAGGCTAAGATTGTAGCTTTTAGAATCACTCACTTCATGAAGTGTATGCCACTCCTTTTGTTGTCACGCTCAACGTAATAGCTGTTTTTTAAAGGTTTAATCATATCTCTTAGTAATGCTGAGCGCTGTTTGTCCTCTGTCACCTCCTGACATCTTATAGTCAGTTATCCCACCTCTTCACAATTGTCTCAGTTGTAAACTCTTAACTTAGAAATAGTGTCTAGGAGTAAAACTTCTCAGGCAGGGAACCACGATTTTGAGGCTAAACTCACAAGGTAGAATGCAAGAATGATTGGGGGGAAATGAGCTCAGAGATCCCGTCTGGAAATGTCGTTACCCTAGCTGCCTGCCGCCCCTTTGCAAGCACTCATAAATACTGCAGCCTACAGACATGTTCACATGCAAGGGAGATGGGGAAAATAGGAGGTGCATCTGAGGAGTAAGGGGAGAAAAGAGAAAGACAGACCAAGAGAGATAGACACAGGGAGAGAAATAGAGAGAGAGAAAGAATAAGTGAATGGGGTGGGGTCTGTGCGGATGAGGTGGAGAAAAGGGAAAGTGGGAATAGGAATGCCAGAAAAAAGAAATAAAGGGAGAGTAGGGAGCTGGTAAACCTCAAGTTGAGGGAGACTAGAATGGAAATAGGGAAGCCTGGAACTAAGGAAGGAAAAAGTGCCCATCTTACAGATGACTCATGCTCTCCCCTCAGTCACAGAAACAAAAACGTCCCAGTTTTTAAGACAATGATACACAGGGAAACGTTTTCTACATATTGACACAGACTAACATCTTGTTACCAGGAAATGTTTGGATACATTTTTGATCCCTTCATATCCTGTAGCTGCGAGCAGTTGTCCATCTACATTACCCAGAAATCGCACAAAATATTGTTTCTCATGCTGGCTGTTAATTCTCTGCCATCTTTTGATTGCTTAGCCAGTAAAAGGTTAGGCTATGCCGTCTGTCCCAGGCTACTTCCAGCCACGCCAAGAACAAGCTCTCTCATGTTATCTCAAACTTGGCAGTCAGCATCTTGTAGGATTTTTTCTCCCAATAACTTTCCCCACTACAGATGAACAGAAGGTAAATCCATCAGGCTACCTGGCAGCTCGACTCTCCCATCTTTCCGAGGATTTTCTTTATTTTTTTGGATTACTGCATAAAAGCACAAACCTAAAAGGGCTTATTTACCTGAGCCACCTGAGCAATGAAATGTCCCTGTGAGCTTAATGTGTAATGCATCACTTTTTTTTGGTAATGACTTAGCATTTATCTCCCACACATATGTAAATGAAATATAAAGACATGTATTGAGCAGACCTGAATCAAGTAGTATTTCCAAAAAAAATCTTAACATTTGTTTTAACCTACTTGGGGCACTGAGTTTACCATTGTTAATCAGATAAAAGTATACTAAATTGTCTTTCAAAAAGTCTACATTTTCTGGCATTTTCTGTTGTCCTATGTGGAAAATCCCACTTATCTGATACCCAATGCAATTAAAAGAAGCACTAATAACTACCTAAATAACCCAGGTCTGGTATTGATAAATTGAAAGTTTTAAAATGTAAATGATGAAGACAATTTAAGTTTTCTGTCATCGGAAGATGACAGGACCGCATAGCCTGTTGTACCTTCAGGCACTGATGAGCTACTCTCTTCACTCCTAAGGAGGCCACACCATTTTGTCTGCATTCATCTGTGCTCCATATGTGGTGATATCAATAGTGAGGTGAAAGGTCTGGAGGGAAGGAATGCTATGAGCCTCTACAAAAGCTCAACCAACATGGTTGAAAAGATATTTAATGTATGAAAAAGTCATACGTGCAATGAAAAAATAATATTATTACTGCTACTTCCATTTATTTATGTTTGTGATGTGAATATTTACTGGACTCTACATTTCCTGTATACAGTCTTTCCATTGGAAAATGTTGCTTATCCATTTAACAAGGCTGTGAATCAGCATCACCTGATCCTGGTGTTCTTCTATCTCCAAAAGGAAGTCGCTGTTCACGTTCTGCCAATTTTGTTTTCCCAAGGCCCCCGAGTCCCTGAGCGGGGACCTTACATCAGCACATGGCACTAATGGATGAAACACTGCTCTCATCCTGGGACTTATGAGCAGGAAATCACAGGATTGATCCTCTTGCTGTGCTGAGGTAAGTGAGAACCTGTATGTTGTTTTGTGAATTTGCTGAATTTGAAAAAATATCACAAAAAAAATATTCGATTGGACTATTCTTAGATGCTAAAATACATTTGACTTGCATGATTATTGATTATCAATCAAAAGCCCTCAGCCATAGGTAGACCATTAGGTAGGCACTGTGTGACAACAAGCTGCAGCCTGTATTACTGTTGAGTCTGTAGTTAGGTTTCTCAAACACCATTGTAACACCTAGTCCTTGTAAAGCAACCATACCACCATGATGCTTTTGGGAAACTCAGTCTGTGTCAAGCAAAGGAAACACCGGTAGGCCCTCTCTCTTCTGAGCATGTGCAGTAGATCCCTCGGTGCTCCACAGACAGAGCTTGCAGTCCAGGCCCAGGGTTCGCTGAGTGCTTCAGAATGGTTGAGGAGAAAAAAAATGACCTCAATGCAGAAGAATGCAGTGCGGTCTATTTTCCCTCCCCTAACATCCAACTCGGGCAAAGTGAGTTCTCTTAACCCACTGTTTAGCAGAGGGAGTGTATATGGCTTTAGCCATTTAAATGGCCACAGTCGCCTTCTCTCTCCTTCCTCCGCTCCCTCCCTTATTTTCACCTCCTCTTTTTTCATGGGGAAGATGCGAGTAAATTTGCCACGTTAAATGCTTTCTCTCCCTCTTGCTCCTCGCTGTTGTTCTCACTCTGCAAAGAGATCTTTAAGAAAACAAATTAAGCTGTCACTGGCATACAAAAATGTGTGGACCAATAAAGTGTTCTTCTTCTTCTGCATCCTCAGTATACTTTGTCAGCTATGAATGCAAGAAAAGCTATGATTCCTTAGTCATAGGTCACAACAACAAACAGTCACTGTGACCATCAGTCTTTTTTAATTGAATTGTAGTTAAACGTTAAAGGTTTTGCTGTCTTTGTTAGAACTCAGTCAGTCGAGGGAGAAGATGTGAGTATGCCATGTCTTTCTGTTACAGTAAACACAGACTGATCACAGATGGCGATAGCAGTTTCTACTTCCTTTTGCCTGGCCTTGCCTTCTTTTTGTGTCAGATTTTTGTTAGATTGTGCTTAATTGCTTGTGCCAATAACATTCATTCTTGCCTATTTTTTGCTTTCCTTTGATGTCACAGTCCCCCCCCCCCATTTTGTGTTGGCCATTTTGCATCCCTAGAAGCCATGTGGGGATGCACAATGGAAAGTGGAGGGACCTTTTACTTTTACCTGCATCACAAGTAAACTACAGGTCTGACAGATCAACACTCTAGTCCTGAGCTCCATTCTAACATGCCACGTCAGGTTTATAAAAATATGTTGTCTTAAGTACAGTTGAGTGAATCATCACATATAATTGTATTAGATTCCATCATGGAGGCCTCGAGAGACTTCATGCTGGTTGAGGTATCCCGGTGCCAGCCACATTTTCTAACACTGTTGCTGCTGCTGCCGCTGGAGGAGGAGGAGCAGGATTTATGCTTGCCTCCTGTGTCACCCTGGAAATGCAGCACTAACAGCTTTCAGATGTTGGTTGGGGAGGAAGTATGGAGGATGGGGCTTGTGGTGTGGGAGGGGCATATCTGGATTATTCTTCTGTCCTACTTAACATTTTAACTGGATTATAGGTATTGTAATCATTGTTTAGCTAGGCATTTGGAATTAAAACATTATCTACAATACAAACTTAGAAGTAGTTGCAGGGGAAGGGAGTGTTAGTGCACACATACAATACATACAATAATCAGTTTGTCAATGCCATTTGGCTCTGTTTATAAAGCACCCACTCATGAGTCCATGTAGTATTGCAGTGAATCAGCCATGGTAGACATTTGCCCATCAGTGACTTGGGTTAGCATGAGTGATACTGACAGCTTGCACAATGCTTCCTCCAATCATTTTTCATTTGTCATTTCATTCAGTCATTCAGGTGACAGCAAAGGCTCAGGCCATGCCCACTGCAGCCGTATGCTGCCATTAAAACCAAGAACTGTAATTCTTGCTCACTGTCTATGCACCTGTAAATTCAATTATGTTGCATGAACACCTGGATAGCTCGCAAACCAGGTGAGCATGCTGATCTGCACTCAACTCAAGATTCTCCCATTTTTCCACCAGCTCTTCTACCACGCCATGTGGCAACTGGAATTTTAACAGAGGCTGCGTTGCCCCCCTGTTATTCTCCAGTTAACTGCAGCCATTAAAATGTCTCATAAAGACAGAACGGTCACTCATTTGGCACCCCACTTTCCTGGGACGGTCTACCTCTCACTTTACAAGCAATTATCTTGACTGCTGTCTGTCACTGAAAGTGAATTATTATTCAACCAAGATGCTCACATTCGAAGGCGTTTTGATTTAGTCGACTCGACTGTTGCTGAATCACTCCATGTGGTCGTCTATTTTAGTCTAACTGAGCCTCTCATTTATTTTCTCTGACACGATACTTCTTATGCTGCGTTTTCAAAGCAATGAACTTTCTCAGCACCCTCATCCTTGAAGGAATGCATTGCCGAGTGACCTTCAACACCCTCAGCATGTCAACACCACAATGGCCTGAATTAAAGAGCAACAAAACCCATCATCTTCAGATGAGTAAGTCACAGATGAGTGGAGAGGCCAGTGAGTGAATATCACAATGTAACTGTCGACTGAGTCCCATGCTTTTGGCACGGCACTAAGAGAGTGCTCAATAAACTCTCATCCTAAAATAAATGCAAAATTAGAGGGTTATAGAAAAGGGAAAAAAAGCCATTGGGTTTGGTTCTTGGCCTCACACACACACTGCTGCACTGGAGCTCCTTTCCTGTCTCCTATTATTCCTGGTCTTCTGCCTGGTAGAGCTAAGAGAGAGAGAGGTGGAGGGGGAGCAAGAAAGAGAGAGAGGGGGAAGAAGAGACAGCGAGTGGGAGGGAGAGGTAAGATAGACAGACAGAAGGGGCGAGGCAGAGAGAGAGAGAGAGGGAGGGGTGACAGACAGAGACAGAAAGAAAAATATTGAGAGAGAAAGAGAGAGAGATTTGGCTATACTGCATCTGCCCCTGTCTGATCTAGCCAGTGTTTAAACAAGGAGTTGGATGACAGGGTAAATGCAGAAAATTTGGGAGGTGCAATCCTCCCCTTGTTCAAAGCACAGCCATTTTGTGAGATCTCTAGTTTTAGTCAACAGTAAAATTTAAAACTTTTATGTGAAAAGCTCAAAAAGTGCTAGAAACAATTCCTTAGGCACTAAACCCAATTCCCTATTAATCCTTAATACACTGGATCTAAGCAGTGGCAGATTGTATGGCTTGGCTATGGCTATGGCTATGCATACAGACAGGT
>CABFOQ010030892.1:46899-77036 GCA_900660455.1 Gephyroberyx darwinii
CTTGGAGATATCTCTCTCTCTCTGTCTCTCTCTCTCTCTCTCTGTCTCTCTGTCTCTCTCTCTCTCTTTCTGTCTCTCTCTCTCTCTCTCTCTCTCTCTCTCTCTCTCTCTCTCTCTCTCTCTCTCTCTCTCTCTCTCTCTCATTTTTTGTCCTGTCTCTACCTGCCTTGCGCATTGCTGAAGTTCTTCAATTCACCCCCCCACTCTGGGGTGTCCGATAGTTCACTGGTTTGGGGTGTGTACCGTATGCTCACAACGTCATCATTCTCCACCTTCTCCCACCCACCAAGCCCCACCTAGTCCCACCCAGCCTCTCCCTGCTCTGCACCGCCCATTGCCTTTCCCTTTTTGTAGTTTTTTTATGGGGAGAGAAATACTATACCATGAAATCACACCATTTGTCAGCAGACTATTCAATTTACGTGCAGTGTAGTTTTGTATAGTATTGTGTTTGATTATACTGACCTATAATGCAAGCAGAGGGTTTTATTGTGTAGTTCACAGCAGTCAAGCAATACTGAATGATTATGGCCCTTGAGATGGTCCTCCCACTTCTAGCCATAGGTTGGCTTTTCAGCAAGCTTGTGTGTCTAACTTTTTCCATTCCATATTCATGTAATTTGATATCATGGCTTAAGGGAATGCTTTTACCATCCACATGCTTTTCGTGCCTTTTGATTATGATAAAGACCCAAAAAGCTTCTCATGGGGCAATTGTACACGTATAACACTAGCTAAGCGTTTAGGTAGGGAAGGGATGACGGCAACAGAAAGGGTTGGATAAATCAGGGGTAGGGGAACATCTTTTTGTTCTCTCCCAGCACATGAGTTCAATTTCTACAACATCTGGACTCACTTAAGGTCTGTACTGCTGGATGCGTTTTGCTCAGCTCTGCACTGTGACTTCAACTTTGGTAACAAAACATTTAGAAGGAAAAATAGAAACAGCCTGAGAGAGTTTGTGGGACAAATCATCGTTTTTTGGTTAATCACAGAAACAATCCATGTGTACAGTTCACTTTGTTATAGATATTTACTGTTTCCATTTGGAAAATACATGGAAACTTTCCCATGACAATTAACTCCCATGTTAATCCCATCCTCATTCCAATCGCTCGAGAAGAGATTGCTGGAAGCAATACTCCAAATTTACACAGAAAATAATCCCAACACTCAGCTCATATTGCTATAACAGATGTCATACATCAATAATAGATATTGCATTATAATCCACACATGCTTAATCTTGACATCTGAACCAATGATAAGCATTGATAAACATTGTGGTTTGGCCTGTAGGTGTCATGTAGGTGCTTCCTGAGAGTCTCTCAGGGCAGAGAAGAGAGATAACACAGAGTGGAGGACCTAGTAGTACGCAGTGGAGATTTACTGTTTGGACTGTCAGCCAGTAATCTAAACAGTTTATCTCAAACTCACTCTGTGACTAGAACCTGTATCATGGCGGATGGGTCAATGGTTAAGCCCAATCCTGTGTCTGGAGGTAGGGCCCAATCATCAAAACAGGTCGATAGCTTTTAACGTGTTGCAAAGAAAATTTTAAATCTGCACATTTGGTTGCCTAAGAGACGCATAATATTCACTCTTCTGGAAGAGGGGAAGCAGCTCTTACTTTCAGCTATAAACTTTTGTGTGTGTGTGTGTGTGTGTGTGATTCCTGCACCTCTGTATGTGAAGGTTTTGCTCCAGTGCCTTTAGGGCAATGCAAGCCATAACAAGTAGGCTACTATTTTACCATTACCTGTGGCTATATTCCAGCCACATGCACTTTAACATATGCAATATAACTCTCTGGTTTAAATAACTATACAAGATTGTCTATTCCTCGTCTACACACTTTAATTGTCTTGTGTTTAAAGTAGTTCTTCAGCCACCACATAGGTTTCTACAAATACCCTTTTCGTTCCTGAACCCGACACTCCCAAATCAATTAAAATGTTCCATATTTGGAAATGGATGTCGGAACATTTTTGATGTGGAGGAAAAAACTATTCTAGTAGAGTCTGTTACTGTAGTCCCGGTGATCTCTTTGTCTGGGGCAATGTAGGCACACTCACCCTGCTGGAAGACCAAACATTTGAGTGCAGGAAGGATGACTCATGAGGCAGAGCATACTGTCAGCTCAGACAGTTTCGAGGAGGGAAGCTCGAGGATAGACGTGGACAATGGACTTGATCATAATGCTTATAAAGCATAAAAAGTCTTTAGTTGTGTAAACTGAGCCAGTAAAATCATTGAAGTGGAATGAAACAATTTGTGCCACTTTGTGTAGCAAAGACCTGCAAACCCCCTCTAAGTCTAAACTGAGAGGTAATGCACCAAGAGGTCATCCTGCCAACATGGCCGCAGCTCTGAAGTGAAAACATGTCAGTACAAACCCTCGGGGACCGTCCCGCTGTGAGGCCCCGGCCCCAGACCCTGGGCCAGTGAGCTGTGGCCAGGGAAAACAACTCCTCCCGACTCTACACAGGAGATCAAGACTGAAGAATTAGTGTCAGTCGGTTGGAGACCGGAGCTGAGAGGCAACGGATGACATGTCAGACCTCGCCTGTGTGTTTGTTCTTTTTTTTTCTTCACCTCAGAGGAAATGGGATTGGCACATGGTGTTGTATTGATTTTGCTCATAGGGAGGCTTATCATCTTAGATTAATCATACTCATGAACGCATATTCAGTTGCAGAACTGATACTTTGTGGTTGGGGGGCTTGAATACATTTTTGGTATAATCTAGGCAAAATCCCAAAATGTATAAATGGAGAGTTGGAATCCATGAGGGAGTATGCCACCTTACGGCCAAACGCTCCTCATATCTGTGCTAAGTACAAAAATAAACAGAAGGTGTGTGAAGATCAAGACCTAAGCGTGTCTCAACAAACTGCAAGTTTCTTTTTGCAAAATGTGGAAAAAGGATGTCAGACTCGGCCCTCGAACGGATCTTGAACAGTTTAAAAAAAAGTCCACAGTCTTCCATTACTGAATCTACCACTTATGCTGCAGCCCACCGCTTTGAAGTATTCAGTTAATGTTCAAAGCTCATTCCTCAAACTTAAAGGGAAGGTTTTCAAATATCCTCGCTAAAATTTTCTCTACTGCACCCCATTAGTTTCTCACTCTTCTATCATGTTCTTCAAATAAGCTATGATCTCTGTATCCAAACCCAGTGTTGAGGAGTTACCTCCATGTAAGGCTGGCTGGGATCACTCTGTCCCTCTCTAGCGCATACTCTGTTTGCTACTGCCAACAATGGGCTCATCCCAACTCCATAAGCAGGATTACAGTGTAAACACAAGCCCCTAACTAGATGCAGAGGAGCAGAAACAGTAGTGACGAATGCGGATGCATTAGGGCGATGTGGGGTACGTAGGTGTGTGTGTGTGTGGTGGAAGTGGCATATTTTAGGGTGGGGGAGGTGATGGGGAAATTCAAGACTAAATGGTGAAATGTGAGACATCCACGGGAAGGAGGAGCTGCTTTTACATAGTCCAGATGGGTGTGAAAGAGAAAAGGAGATTAACTCTTTCTGTCAACCAGAAAAATGTCATTTTCTCAGTCAGTGTAGGCATTTTCTATTACCTGTGGGTTTATTTCTCTAACTCGTCTAGTCTGCAGGCCATTTATTTACAATATAATAACTGCAAAATGTTCAGCTATAAACACCTCCTATGTAGTCACTGATATGTAGCTGATATTATATCTTGTCCTCAACCTTCCAACTGATCTAACACTGCCAACACTGGCCTCAAGCCAGAGATTATTATCCTCAACACAGCTCTGAAATACAGTGTAAACTATGACGACACAATAGAGTGCGGCGCTGAGGTTTTGGAGGTAGTGATTACTTTTGTTTTCTAGTGGTAGACGGGAAAATGTTTCACGTGTCACTGCCAGCCACTTTGTGTTGGCTGTAGCGCCTCAGCTGCGTAGACAGAAACACTAGGCGTAAGTGGGACCATCATTCCATTACTGGGATCTCTATAGAATTGGCTTAAGGGTCAAAGGTCAACCGTTTGTTGTTGCCAGGTGCATAGGTGTTGTTTTAGGAGACAAAGTCCAGATAACGAGGGGCACCCCTATCACATTCTCACGGATAACACTTTTGCTACCTTCTCATACTTGTAATTGAACAGAAGCTCCAATGTTATACAGTATCAAGTATAAAAAAGATCAAAGCTTACATAGAATAGGGGGGATTGAGTAAATGACAAGTTATGAGACATTCATGAAAGGAGGTGGTCTCGCTTTATGCAAAACTGAGCTCCAAATGTTCTCCTCTAGCCGGGCCTCCCTGTTCCAGCCCTCTTCTGTTTTTTCAACTTGCAACACAGTTTATAATCAAATGTGCAGAACAGCCTCACAGGAAATATTACTAACAGCTGAAAAGGGAAAGTCGACGCCAGCCAAGATACATTCCCTAGAACTGATTCAGATAGGCTGAAGAGAGCCAGTACTAATAGAGTCCTCCAAGGTGGCAGCGCATCATGTTGTATAGGCAGGAACTCTAGATCAGTCATTGGAAAGGGGGGACACCTAAGTGAGACTTTTTTGAAAAAGATGTATTTGTTTTATTGAGTACTATTTTGCATGAGGAACTTTTTTTCTCCACTCAAGCTAACTAGCACATTCTGACACCAGCACTCATGTTGAGGTTTAGTTCTTCTTTATGCAGAGGGACTGGTGGCATGATGAGTTCAGTTTCCGATCATACTCTCACCCCGGAGGGTCATGTGTTCCACTGATGCAGAACTAACCTAAACCATATGTGGAACTGCTGCTCTGCTGCTCATAAGGTAGACTTGAGGAAACTGATAGTGTTTCAGATCGTAGAAAGACTTTTAAAGACGGAGAACTGATCGGGGAAGCTGCCATTTTCCCTGGGACTTTCCATTTAGCTCAACAGAACGTTGGCCTCAAGCAGAAGCTTTTGCCAACATCAGAGAGAAGGCTCTGTGCAGAGCAGGAAAACAGCTCCAGTGTGGTTTGGTTTCATCCACAGAAAGAGACATGAAGAAATCTGTGTTTTCCCTTTCCCATGTACATATACACTCACATAGACACACATACAAAATGTGTGGCACAATGTGTCTGCAGCTGTAGAAACCCCCAAGTACAACCATACTTAAACCGATGTGAAAGACTTATGACTCAAGGGTACGATACTGTAAAACAACATGTTAGGTGAGTAGAATTGGCCTTGTGACTGTTTGTGACTCTCCAAACTCTGATGGTTTTCATACCCTGCTTGTGCCTGTAAGCCCTGTCTTGTCCTGGGTGCTATCTGTAGACTGTATCTTCCTCTCGTCTGGGCCGTCTATTCAGACCTTCCTCTGAGAGCCTTCAGATTGGAAGCAGCTGTGGCCGTTGGCTGCGTTCAAGCTGTGGGAGGCTGCAGCAGGCCAGCTTGCCAAGCCTGGCCCCATGGGGAGGAGCCCCAACATCTGGAAAAGAAAGAGAGCGGACTGAAACAGAGAGAAGAGAGCTCAGCAACATGACTGTCTCACTTTCTCTCAGCCAATCACAGCGCTACAGTACAGTTGCAGAGGTGCCTTGGAGGAGGGGCGATTTCTACTGTTCACCTTCCGATGATGAATGTGTCAGTGCTGTTGGATCAGTAATGAAACAATACAGTACAAAGCCATTGCCATAGTAATTTAGCATACACCGGGTATCTGGTGGGTGTCGGTGTTAAAAGAAAGAGAGATAGTGGGGGTGTAGAGTGGAAGAGATAGTAGAAAGGGTGGAAAGGCTGGCTGTTGTTAAGGTCCGACCCTCTGGGCCTCCTGATATAAGAGCATGTCTTAACATGTGTGAGCCGCCCACAAGAGGAAAAAAGAGGAAGGGGGTTGAGGTCGTGCTAATGCTGGACGACAGAAACTTAAATTCCTGCTCAAATCTACTCATTTAGCTTACATGAGTTGTTTGCACTGTATGTCTCTGAGTGAAATGTTATGTTCAGTTTCTCTTCACTGCACTTGTTTTCCTTCTCACGAAAATTACTTAGGTTTAGACAGTCTGCAGTCTGTGTAGAAAGTGCTAAACTACAAAACTGATATATCTTAATAGCAAACAAAGTTGGGTAACCTTCAACCTCCAATGATCAGTATAAGGCATCACAAACACCAACATAAACAAAAAATGACATTTTCATGTTTTTTTTAAAGTTTTTTCCTTAAAAACTATTCTATTTCTTATAAAACCTCAGTTTGATACTACTTACTATAATGTAACTGTGAATTAGCATCACAAAGCTTTATGTCAGGTTTAAAAGGCGGCTAAACTCCATGAACAAAAACCTGGGTAAACCGAGTTTAGGTGGGTTTACCCTCCACTACATCCCTGTTTATGTCTCTGAGTCAGTCAGACTGTAGAGTAGGAAAGTAAGAGTTAGATGTCATATTGTCGTCTATTTTTAGTGAAGTAGTGCACTTTATCCAGCCATGGCAATTATATGTTATGGTCCACTGAATTTCCAGCCAGGCAAAGTCAATGTAATTAACTCTTCTCCCTCCCATTTTGCTCCTCGTCCCTTAAACTTACTTGAGTTTTGGCCTTTGTCGTTTGCAATAAGTATTAAAGGTATGAGGTTAACAGTACAGGACACACACACACCAGACCTGTAGCAGCAGCAGCAGTAGCGACACATAGAGGGCTTGTACAGGCGGAGGGTTGGAGGTAACAGAGTGGGAGAGGCACTGGCATCCCACAGGCTGCCTGGACAGACGAGGCATTCTTCTCCTTGGATCCCCCCGGTCGTCTGCTGAAGACCACAGCTTGCCAGCCAATCTGTCCACCGTTTACTGAGGAAATGTTCACTTAGCACAGGAAGTCTGAGGTTTCCCCCCTATGCGTTTGATTTCAGCACTTACCCAAATAACACAGGGGTTATTGGCCAGGTCAGAACAACATAGGTGAGAACTAGAATACCCAGGGGAGGTTTATAAGGTCAGTTCAATATATAGTAATGTAATAATTCAAATATCTAGATGGCCCACTATACTTGATCTTAATAGAAACTTATATGTGTATCTATTTACTTATATGATTCTTATAGGTGATCCTTCACTTAATCACATAATCCGTCAGTCTAGGTTCTCAGATGGTGAAGTTCTCACACTGTAGCCTAAGAATGGGAATTCTTGTTGAATTGCTTGATTAACTTTGAGCAACTCCAACCTATGCTCTTCTTATTGAGAGAAGAATTTGGGCCAAGGATTTGAGCAGTAGTGTTTCACAGACTTCACTGGCAGAAGTAAAGTATTGTTCTGAGAAGGACCTTTAGCATGTTTGAAAGGCCAAAGCAGTTGGGCCTACAGATGGTCCCAAACAACTCTTGACATTTGACTTTCCATAAGATAATATATGAGAACTCTGTTCAGCAGCTTTGTCTCTTTGAATCTTTGAAATTTGACACTAGCACTGTTCATACAACTGTCTCTCAATTTCAGCACAATTTCTTTAAACATTGTGAGGCTATGGATAGACGAAATGTGAGTTTTTAATTGGTCTCTGAAGTTTGTTAAGCATATACAACATAAATACAAATGTGCTTTTGGCATAATGCAAAAACAAAACAATGTTTCTGTATATACATCACAAAAATAGGCATACAAATAAATCTTCCACAACTAGGACAATTTGTATGATGCGATCACCATACAGTATATTTCTGTGTTAGATTTGGTGAGATGCGACAACATAAGATAACATAATACTGTGAAATGTCTGAAATTTGATTGGTTCAAAGCAGCTTCATTTACCATCACAAAGATTACAATACACCTACATACAAATGTAAATATTGGAGCAATACTATTTCTACATGGACCCATAAAAGAGAAAGAATTGTAAAAAAACAGAAAAATCGTTTTCCAATCATTTACCTTTTCAGAATTTTGTCATCATAATAAGGCACTAAAAACTAAAAACTTGCTTAAATATTACATTCTTAAAAATATATATTACTCTGGCTAGTTGTATCTCAAATTTACCTCTGTGTAATTCTGCATATTTTGCTATACTCTACTTACAACTACCGCCTGTGTTGATTCTACAATACTACTATACTATACATTTATAAATGACAAATTTAGTATTTATACATTATTCTATTAGATATTATATTGCTATATTATATTCAACAGCATCTGCCCCTACTGAACTCAAATGTCCCTACTGAACTCAAACGTGACACCCAGACATGCTGTAACTAGACGACATTCGGTGGCCTCCCACTAGCATTAGCATCAGCAAACTCAGATACAGCAGATCTCTGTTTTTCTAACCAAACCTCAAGCAAGAGATGAGTGATCACTATCTATCGAGGGTATGGATACAGTTGAAGGAATACACACAATTTTGGGGAGATTTCCCCATTGATCAACTTATCTATTAAGTTATGAGAACATAGTCACCAAAATCATCCATATGTCCCCGGTAGATCATTCGCTCTACTCCATGCTAACGCTTTAGCATACTTTAGCAACTAGCATTATCTCAAATGCAAAAAAAATGAGAACTTGTAGCAGTTCAAAAGGTAAACGATAAGCAATCTTAAATGATATGTGGCTAAGTTGAGCAGGTTTTTGTAGGAGAAAATGTACATGAAATATGATACAAAAATAACATACTGTTTACATAGGAAAGTGGTGTGTGACAGCTAAAAATAACTTTGCAGCAGATGAATATGATAGTCAATGATAGTTCAATTTTGAATAGTTCATTTTTAAAATGTATGAATCTGCAGGCCATATAATGAAAAAACACTAATAGCTTTTTACTAATAAAAGGTCACTCTTCTTACTAAAGTTAGCATGGAGCACTAGAGCAAATGCTCTACCGTAGACATGTTTAATTTTGGTGTTTAACTCCCAGAAACTTGGTGTAGTTGTAAGCAAGGGCACTGTGGCACCAGGTTTCAGTCTTCAAACATTTGTGCGGTTCTACAATTGTCCTGCAGGAGAAGTAGAGAGTCATCTCACTGCAGTTTCTTCTTAGCCAGTTGTGCCAGCTCTCTGGCTTTCCTCCTCTTCAGCTTCTTCTTGAGGAGGAGCAAGTCAATGTACACGATGTGATCTAAGACCGTGGAGGCACAGAGGAGTCCACCATGCAGAGCGCCTGCTATCCCACAGCTGAACACGTCTTGGCCTGGGACAAAGACACATACAGCCTGATGGATGAGACACATTTGGCCTGGAGTCTGGCTTCTAACTCTCTACTCCCCTCTAGGGGATATTTTTCTTCACAAGCTTCAAAGATTTTTTTCAACCTTGGCTGCACAATACTTGATCTTCCAATACTATTTAAATTGTATTTGTTTTTTTTGTAAATTGTATTTTTGTAACAATAAACTAAACCAGCAAAGGTTGGCCTGGACCCATGGGGCTAATCTTACAGACTGCAATAGAGACTAGAGGTGTATGAAAGAATAACATTGCAATGAACTCACATTTCAAAGTGGGATGGTCCCTCCCAGCTTTAGAGTAATTGAATCAATCTGAGGGCTTGTTCAGACATTTTCTAAGCCTGTGACAACTTTACTCAATCAGACACCACAAAGGACTGACTGTACTTGCATACAGTTTTACCAAAAAAGACCAAATGGCTTGTTTCATACCTGAGATGTAGAGGTTTTTGACAGGGGTGTTGCACCTGTTCCTTGCCACAGCCTCAGCATGGAAGCGATCCAGGTTGTGCTCAGCAGAGTACATGGCTCCACGCTGGGACCCCAGATAGTGCATGTTGGTCAGTGGGGTAGCAACATCTTGGAAGACCAACTGAAAAAACAAATCATACAAATGTTGCAACATACTTTTTATTCAAAGAGAAACAAAATCCATGTATGAAATAGAAAAGATGGGCAACTTAGCTAAGCAGACAACAGACTACACACACATATGTAAACATTGTGCACATATATAGAGAGAGATTGTCATCGTCATACCTTGTCTTTGATTTTAGGGAATAAAGTGCAGGCCCAGTCAAAGAGATTGTTTGCAAATCTCTTTTTGTAGTTGTAGTAGTCATCGCCCCTCTTGCGCACGGTAGTGTCCTTCCATTCCTCAAACCACTCGTACTTCACCATGGTCAATATTGTCATGCAAGATTTTCCTGTGACCACGAAATACACAAGATATCTCAAACTATAATCTAATCTATCTATAACCTATAATCTATATGGACACACAGCTGTGAGCGTGAAGGGAAATAGATATAATAGGTAAAAACACAGATGTGTTGAAAAATGACACATTAATAGCAGCGCATCTTGAAAACAAATGTGTTGTGTTTTGTGTATGTGTTTACTTACGGACAACTCGTGTCATTTCAACTCATCTATTTTAAGATTATCAAGGATGTTGTAACTTAAATGTATTATTATTATTATTATTAGTAGTTAGTAGTAGTAGTAGTAGTAGTAGTAGTAGTAGGTTTGTTTGTACCAGGGTGTCTTATTTTGGCCTCAGGGTCTTTGGCAGATGGCATTGTGATGAACATCATGGGAATGTTATCAGGTGCTTCCTCCTTGCTCAGAGCAAAGAACTCCTCCATTCTACAAAAATATAAAAATATAAAAATTAGATGGACAGGATGACCTAGTGCTCAGTGAGGTCATCCCCTAGCCCAGGTGTAATCCTCAGTGTGGCCATATAAGTATCCTTGAGTAAGATACTTAATCCCTACTTGCTCCAAGGCCAACGCAACCTGGTTAACACTGAACCACAACCAGAGGGCATTAAAAATGGTCAACAAATATCTTCACCCAATATTGTTTCTGCTGTAGTAGCTTGAGTGGAATAAAACTAGAAAAATGCTACATGTGCACAATTTCTTTCAAACAGCCTTACACTGAGGAAAGTCAGCTTTGCCTCTGTAAATTGCTCTTATTAGTACTGCTTATACAATAGCGCCACCATGTGTTCTGCATGTGTGTTGTACTTACGATTTATCCATATCATTGTTTTTGAACAGCCAGAAGTTGGTGGACACAAGGCCCAACTCCTCTTGGGTTCCATCAAAACCAGAGAAGACCAAGAACGACCCCCTGCCATGTTTCATCATGTTCAGTCTCTCTTGAATATCTATAATGGGGTAAAGTATCAAATTTACATTATCACTTCACTACTTTCACAGTGTAAACTATGAAATTTGGGCCTCAGCCGGTCAATTCACTCAGTATCACTGACCCGGCTTGACTTGGATCTCAGGGGGCAGAAGTTTCTCGAAGGTGGTGAAGATGCCACAGTTGGAAATGACCACAGGAGCATGAACCTCCACTTCCTCCTGGCCTCTCCTCACTTTCACACCTTTCAAATGGCACAACAATTTATTTTTTTAATCTTAGATTGCCAGTGATACCTGGAAGATAAACAGGAAGTGAACAAGTAATGGATGAGTCAGTGTGTGTTCTCACCATAAGCTGCGTTCTCCTCATTGACCAGGACCTGGGAGACAGGAGCTCTGACCAGGCAGTTGCCTCCATATTTCTGGATGGTACGAATGATGTGGAAGGCGATCTCGCTGGCGCCTCCCTTGGGATAGTAGGCACCTCGTTTGTAGTGATGAATCAGGAGGGCATTGATCACAATACTGGAGTCCTTTGGAGGTACGCCTTAACATGTACACAGAGAGGTGGATATATAGGGTTTGGTACCTTTCTTGAAAATACATGTTGTTGTTTCCCAACCAAAGAGCACTTTCATTTTTTGTGAGTTCCCATTGTTTTTTTTCTTCATTGATACCATGGAGAAGAAGTAGGAGGGGGGATTCATTAAGACCTGGGAGCTCCCAACACAACCATAGTTTTCTGCCCGCTGAGCAGCTCCTCATCCAGATATTCTCATCTTGTCCAGGGATTGGAACCAACAACCTTCCAGTCAGAAAGCTACTCTAAACATTAGGCCGAAGACGCTTCATTACATATGAGGGCTTATCAGGGCACATGTCAGGGCTTATAGTAATATAGTCCCTCAGATATGGAGCTACAGACCAGGCCATGTATGAGAAGAGTATAGACTATAACCTTAGATGATATAAACTTCACAGTAACTTTTTTCAGATCTCAGATGAATTCTTGAACCATATAAGACGACTCACCATAGAATAAGTAGGAAAAGATGACATGCAGATCCTTGTTGCTGGTCAGGGAGTTCACATAGTGTGTTGCACATGTGCCAGAGAGGCGGAAGACTGGAGAGACAAGGTATGCGATGCCTGACTTGAGCAGGAACAAAGACAGCCACTGTGGTATCAGCTTCAGAGTTGCCAGATAGTGGGTCTTCTTAGCTGAGATCTGTTGGAATAGATAGGAGGTTTGGGAGGATAATAGAAGTCTGCGTGTTGGTCAGATGACTGAGCTAAATGGGTTTCCTCTAATTGACAGTACCTTCATGACTTTGAAGAATGTCTCGATGGCACCCGTGTCGTCAGGAAACTGCTTCTTCAGGTGGGCTTCCATCTCGGTCTTACCGGTGAAGATGGTGTACTCCCGTTTATCCTCGCCCAGGCCAATCTGAATGGTGTCAAAGTGCTGGTTTAGCTCCTGGAACTCCAGCTGGCCTTCGGTGATCTGGTCAAAGGCGATACGCAACAGGCTGTTCTCGTGGAGCTGACCGATATAGTGAAGCCCTGGGTAGGAAACACGAGGAAACAGGGAGAATTTGTAAATATTTCTGAATTCTTTATGTTGTTTCATGTTTCATTCCCTTTCAAAACTCATAACAGGGAGACTTTACAAAGTAGCCCTTCCAACCATAAATATGGATTCTCTTTAAAGATGAGACGACACGAGTCCTTACCGACATCAAACTCAAAGCCTTTCTCTATGTAGGTGTGGCAGCAGCCTCCTGCCTGGTCATGTTGTTCCAGCACCAGGACCTTCTTCCCCACTTTGGCCAGTGTGGCTGCTACTGTCAGCCCACCGATACCACTACCGATGACAATGACATCCAGGTTCTGGGGCACCTTGTCAAGGCTGAAACCTAGACAGAAATCCCTCGAGACATACATATTCAGAACATACAGTACTGGCCAAAAGTCTGTTTTTGGTGGTGATAAATTTGGTCTTAGATGTTTTTTCATTTTTAAAAAATGTATTTATATTTACAAAACTTTTCATTTCATTATTTTTGAAAGAATCTTCATGGAATTTCTTCACGTGTGTCTAAGATTTGTGAGCGTTTAAAATGTGTTGCATCATTGTGTTACATAAAACAGTCTGAAGGTTGCATTGCTGTCATAAATGTATCGTTCCTAAACCTGAATCTTGGGTCTCTGTTCTCAAGGGAGTAATAAACAGTAGATTAGACTGTTAGCATTATCTCCTGGTCATAATCTAATTAAGATACACTGCACACATGAAAGTCAATTACCCAGCATCTGGTAATTGGTGTATAATCTAGAATCTGAGTTATGACAGAGCAGACAGATCATTTTGATAAAACACCACTGAGAGATTATAAAAACTACACTTGTACTTGTATTCTCATTACAGTTGTATCTATCTATCTATCTATCTATCATATCGTAACAAATTATAATGGATTGTATCTAATTTTGGTAACTACAACCAAGTCCATCTAAGGACTTGTGCAATAGAGAGCCATCAACCAGGCACAACTGATATAAAAGATGCTTCTCTGTCAAGTCATTGCATTACAATAAAAAAAAATCAGTGTAATGTTGCTTTGGAGCAACTGTTTTTTACAACCTTAACTTCAACAGCAATGCATTGACTTTACCTTGCTTGATGACTTTGTCCCTCTTCTTCTGATTCGTTTCGCGAGGGCCTGGAGGTCTCAATGACTCCAGGGAGAAAGGGCTCGGTTTCCCAAACAGGTACCAATATGTTCCACCGGCCCATATCACCAGACAGACTAAGAAAATCAATAGCCACATGATTGAGACTAGCAAAGCACTGCTACTGGACTCAGTGTTTGTCTGGAGTTGGTGAGTGCTAACAGCAACAGTGACAAAATAATTCTGAGTGGCTCTTCATGAGGTTCCTTTTATTATGGAGAGTACCACAGGTCTGGGGAAGGGGGGCAAAAGTCAGACATGTAACAAGATTCATGTTACGAGAGGCAATAAAGATAAAGTGGATGAATGACACATTGTTTTGTATAAGAGGACAGATCACAGATCAGTAATACCAGCATGCTGGTTGGCACACATTCAGACACTGGCAAAGTTTTGAACCCTCAGTTGCTGTAAAGACACAAATCACAATCAAATTAATTTGTGTTCATCTCTTCCAGTGATGTCAGAAACATGTTGGTTTTATAATAAAGTGTTTTCTTTACTTATTGATGTGTAGCCTCTTTGTGCAGACTACAGTTAAGTTAGATTTAGCACATCGGTAGAACTGAAATGTTGTGACAGATGTTTTCCTCCTGTATGTGATATGAATCTGAAAGCTGCAGAGATTAGATGTGTCCGTATTCACTGTTATCTGATAAGGTAATTAAGATAAAGGATATATTTTGGACAAATCAAAGTAGACTTTATACAGGTGGTCTGAAATTTTATGTCTTTACGACTGAGAGCATTGAGCCTCAGCATTTCAGTTCTGATAAGGCCGGAATTGCTGTGACACGTTGTTACCTAACGGAGAGGTGTTGGAGCCTAGACTTTCCCCATGAATGTAACATTTAACTGTGTACATCTTTGGAATAACATTAGACATTAGAAGTATTTGGCAGCTATATCCCTCGTGAAGCTTGCTCACGATGTGAAAAAGAGGAAAGAAAAATAAACAGAAATCCAAGTTAGTTTCCATACTGCTGTGATTTCATGGAGCGCATAAGTGGACTTTGTACTCAAATTGCATGCTATTTCAGTCGACTTTGAGCTCTGTAGGTCTAAAGTGGGGTCAGAGATAACATGAAACCAAACATTATAGACCAATTGATTGATCCCGTAATTGATTTTTGATTTGAATATGTTGTGCGTTAGATATAACCAGAGTTGTCTGCTGTATTTACTACACAGGGTTGGGAAATTCACCTAACAGTGTAATCTATTGCAGATTGAGTACTTGCTTCAGATTGGAGTTTGCAATGTAATCCACTGGTTTTGTCACACTCAGTAACAATCTAATAGTCTTAAATTAATTTCAGATTGCTTTAAAATATGCACTTAAATGGCCAATTTACTTACTAATCTATAGTGATTATCAATAATTATACAATCTAAACACCTTCTTCCTGACAAACGTGTTTAGGTAATCAAAAGGTTATCTTTTTTAATTCATAATTTATTATCATTTGTTACATTAACTGTAAAGGATTACAGTTACATTTGTTTGTAATTGGATTAATCAGATTACTGTAATCTAATTATATGTAATCTGTTACTGCCCTGTTGCTAGAACATATTATGCCCTACAATTAGAGCAGGGGAGCAGCAGATCAAAGTTCAGAGGCGCACGGTTTGTTTTGGTCTCTGTTTTAAGCCGGGATAAAACAACACATATCAAATGTGTTTGAATTTCAAGTGGAATAAACACACTATCAAGAAGGACGTGAGAAAGGAACATAAATAGGTCACAATTTTCATTTGAAACAGGGTAAATTGTGCAAAGGTTGCCATTTATCTTTGTAGACAATATAGCATGAAGGTCACTTCTTTGTGTTGGAATACCCCCTCCTATCCCCGACACAGAGTCTGACATACGTAGCCTATTGCTCATGGAAATGAAACCATTTTTACCTGTAGTTTAATAACAGAACTGTGCGCTATATTCATGCCAATAACAAAAGTGTTGCAGATTATAAACAAGTGATCTGTATATTATATAGCTGATGATGCCAGGACTGAAAATGAGACTAGTTAGATGGAAAGCTGAAAATGGAAGTGAGGATGAAGCCCTGGGAATAAGCTTAAAGACTTTGACACAGGAAGCAGCTGTATTCCAACAGGCCAATGCGGCTGACAAGAAATCCTATTATAAATTACACTAAGTAGCATGTACATGACTCAAATGACTTTGTCCTGCTTTGTACAGCAACAATGGTGAGTGGCATTTTTACCTGTTCTGGTTTTGGCTTCTAAAACTTCCAAAATATCCACCAAACACAGGCAACCCTCTCTAATATTAACCAGTATAATAACATGTTGGACAAGCTTAAAAGAGTCAAATGTGCTCATCTATGTAGATATAGTCAATAATACCAAAAGCCGGTCCAGGTTGAAGCTTTGTACAGCTATTTGCGTTTAATTACAAATTGATAAAGATACATTTTCATATTAACAGGGGTTTAATCCAGCGATGGGAATGGTTCTCTCTCCTGGTAGCAATACATCATTACAGCTCTCCAGTCTTTGTTTTCTTCTTCATTGTACTCTCTCTCCACAACAACTCTACAGGATTTTTACAGCAGTGTAACTGATTCTGATAAAAAATAGTGCAACTCCCCCCTGGATGTCTATGTGCTATGTTACTATACAGCCTCCCTTGTCTCCCTTGTAGGGGTTCTTGTCATCTGGAACACCTTTGATCAGAGGATCGTTTGCTGCCAACTCCTCCACAAAAGAAATGGTTTCTGCACAGTTTGCGGCCACCTGTTGTACAGAGGAGGAGGGAAACAATAGTGAGCATAACTCAGCGGATGACTCTCATTTTGAGAAGTTGGGAACCCGTTTAACCAAATCAAATAAAACCTGAATGGCATATTCATATGGTACAAATTCACTCAGCAGTTATGTCTGTTTGTTTTCCACTAAGACACATTCACGCACTGGACAATATTTGAGAGATTTGACTAGAAAAGACAAAACAAAACGTCATAGAAAAATATAGCCTGAATACTCACTGGTGTCCGAGTGGTGCTAACTTCCTTCTTCAACTGTTCCAGCTCCATTTTCAGGATTTCCTTATCTGTCATATCCCGAGCCATCCTGTCAGTAGGAAGAGAATAAGATCCTTGTTTCAAAACATAATCAGGGAAGGATAAAATATCCAAGGTGTAAAACTATGTTAAAATGTCACAAAAAAGGCACAAAAAAAAGTTACATTTTCCTCCTGAATTTTCAACTCTCAAAGGACTATTCTCTCTTTTGGGGCATTTTGATTAAGATTGATCAGATTCACTAATAATTAAAACTATATACTTTTGACAAATAAATGCAAAGCCAGCATAGATAAATGACTGAACCCTTACCTGCTGAATGGTGGGATGCCCAATTATCAGAGAAATGTGTTAGCTCTTCAGAGCTAATCTGCTGTATGCCTTCTTCTGGTCCCTTCTTCACACTGACTGATCTGTGCCGTCGCTCTGCTCTTCATCACAGTTGATCCCTGCTGCCCGAGAGCTCGGCACAGGATTGGCCCTGATGTCACCAATCCCCCATGATGAGATTAAACAATCAGGAGCCATAACCCCTGAGCCATCACCTGAGCAGGAGGGGAAGGGTAAACGGCCATCTTTACAGATCCTGCAGGCAACATGAGGGTAATGGTGTTACAAGGATGAAGTCACATGAGACACTGAATTGGAATTGTTAGACCTGTTCATTTTGTAATACCTTATTCAGCAATTGTCTTATCAGAATTGAAAAGTGTGTTTGAATAAATGTACACATACACTAATACATACAGAAGCTGTGGGGTACTGAATTGATTTTTGCATCACTCCTAAATTACTTTACGTTATACGATCAATATATCATCAGTAGTAATACACTTTTAGTTTGACAGCACATTGCTAGCCAGGTGTACGTGCATTTTAGTATTGTGGTTTTGCAAATGTGTGGTTTTACTCAGTCAGTCAGTTGAGTGCAATGGATAGATTTTTTTTCTCAAGGTCTATGTGTGTGGTAGGAGTAGAGTTCATCCTGTGTTCACTCTGCCTGGGCGCTGGGCCTTCTGCCAAGGGGAAGGAGTCCAAGTCTCCATCAGTGAGATGATTGTATAATCTCCCAGTCTATCCAATCAATCGCTCTAAGCCTTTCAAAGTCATTCTAATCAACAAAATGTGGACACGCAGTAGGTAACAGCCATTTAACATGCTGGACTGACACTATGTATGAGTGAATAAATGAATTAGTTTTAGCTATATTATATTTTTGGCTGTATACAGACATTGCTTCATTCCTATTTACAGCCAGAATTTGGTAAATCATTTTTAACAACTGTATCAAATGATTACATGTTGCTGTATACTAGTTTTTAAATATTGATGCAGTCTTTTACAACCATTTTTTCATTTTTATCAGTCAAGTTATTGTGTTATTGTATTGTGAAGGTCAAACCATTTCCCATTACTGTGTGTGTGTGTGTGTGTGTGTGTGTGTGTGTGGAAGTGGGTGGGGGGTGTTCAGTGTGCTGCACAGCACTTTCTCCATTCAAACAAAAGTTTTCTATTGTACCAATTATGAAAGATCCATTGATTAAGCTTTCTTGCACTGAGAAACTGAGTCCCACTACCCTAATTTTGGTTACGTGTTAACCACCTCTAAGTGACATTTTATCTGAGACACGACAAGCTACTGATCCCTGGCTAAACCTTCAGCAGAACTTATTACACTCAGAAGCCATTTTCAGGATCTGGGTTAGTCTCATCCACTCAAGATTAACCGGAGACGCGTCACTGTGGATTTACAGCAGTGTGGAGAAACTCCCACTGCCAGTAAATATTGAGCAACACACACAGAACAGGCAGAATCAATACAACATGCTATTTTTAAGGTATCCATTGCTACTGAACACACATGAAAAAACATTTGTCAATTGTCAATCTGTATTTGCTTGTTGTTGTTCCAGAGTCAGAATCACTTTAATCACCTCAATCACTACAATTCATGCTGCAATCTGTCTTGGTGACATTGGTGCAGAATCATTGCGGAATATAAGATGAGTGTAAGGACTTTTTTACAATGTGTGTGTGAGAATATTTTTGATTAAATCACAAATTTAACAATTCACATTAAAATGTTTGCTATGGACAGTTGAGAAGCTTGAATGTAATTGGGTGTAGGCCTACTCTCTACTTGATTAGATAATGAACATAAGGATAAAATTCAGGAGGTATCTTTAGTTTTCCTCTGGTACTCAGTGTTATTCCTCTCACTTTCATGAGCCTTCTTCCCTGCCTTGTGCTTGCGTTTCCCTCACCTTTCCTTTTTATTCTGTATAGCTTTCTCTATTTTGTGCCTTTCATTCTTTCATATATTTATTTATTTACATTCTCCTCCTCTGTTCTCTTCATGAATGTTTTTTCTCTCTAAATTAAAGTGGTACATTATGTTGTTGTTTTTTATTTCCCACACTACTGACCTTATGACCACTGTGATGACATACTTTGTCCAGTAGATGGTACTGTTAAACCTTCCGCTTGCTTGAAGGAAGCGAGACCGTTGAATCTGTCAGCCAGTAGGAGGACGTCGTTGTGCCGGAACAGGAAGTTTTGTCATAATAAAAGTTCCAGAAAGACGACTGGCGTTAAGGTGGCTTGTATCTTGTGGAGACACTGCCTGTATAACCACAGTGAGCTTTTATTTCGACACTTAGAAGTGATTTTATCCGGAAATTGATAGAATCTCCGCAGTGCCGTTGGTCAATCGATAAACAACAACCATGGCAGCGCCTACTAGGAAGCAAGTGCTAAGGATACTCTGTCAACTTGGGGCGTTTATTTTGACCCGGTTTGGATTTTGGAACTGCTTTAGTATGCTGATGCTCTTTGCCGAACGAGCGGACGCAAAAAGGTAAAATTGTAACGTCTGTGTGGAGAGAGCAGCCTTCAAAATAGCCATGGACTCGATGTGTTTGCTGACTTGCGACGTAGCGTTAACTTAAGTTACAAAGGAGGCGGAACCTAACGTTAGTTAAGTCAAGCCGGAACCGGTTCCAACGAACAAATACACTTGCACGAACACGATCATTAAAACAGTTTAGAGCCGGATAAAAATTGTTATTTCACAATTTCCGTGCATTCTGACCCTTTCCGGGATTCTAACTACGTGTCGTATTTCAGCAATTAGACCAAACCTCCCTAGACTGACGCAGCCATATGGAATTGTTTAAGTTAAGAGAGTATCTTATGCGTGGTCTGTAATTTTGACTCGGACAGCCCGTCTATAATTTGCCTGGTGGAGTTCTTGGCCGTTTTATTTTTAGAATACACTGGTTGTAGGTTATTTCAGTGTGTGGGAGCTGAGGTGGCTGCATGGGCTTCCCGTGACAACCACAACTCTTTGAACTATCAAACTAAATGACTGAAGTGGTTTAAAAGGTGAAATCAGTGAATGAATCATGGCTTTCATCTGGTCAGCCTGTTTCATAGAAAGAGCACGTCCCCCAAATGTTTTGCCTACTCAGTGTATGTCTTCACTCAACTTCTTATACCTGTGTAATGCAATGCAAACATCACTATTTTTTCTTTATGACTCGTACTGGGGTGATCCATCTTAGGGGAGAATTGTTTTCTGTCTGTGCAAAATGAACACATTTGATTTAAAGGCCTGTGAATCCGTTTCATCTGCAGAAAGCCAGACATCCAGGTACCTTACCTGTATGTGGACATGGGGGCGGCGGTGCTGTGTGCCAGCTTCATGTCTTTTGGGGTGAAGAGAAGGTGGTTTGCAATGGGTGCTGCCATGCAACTGGCCATCAGTACCTACGCGTCTTACGTCGGTGAACAGGTGCACTATGGTGACTGGCTTAAGGTGAGTAGTCTTCTGTGGTGTACAGTAATCAGCATATTATTGATCATTACCAACTCCCTGCACAATTCCCCTTTGTGAACACTACTTCCTAAACACACATTAATGATAGCTTCTGCTTTCCTCTGGTCTGATAATTTGGTCTACTTCAAATTGAAGCATCAACATCATGACTACGTGGGCCTTTTTTAGGGTGTTATATTTGTTCACGTTAACTCCCTTGTGTTGATACTGTGGGAATAATTTGCTTAAGTTCTTTGACTGTAATTTCCCTGCAGGTACGAATGTATTCCAGATCTCTGGCCATTATTGGAGGCTTCCTGGTTCTAGCCAGCGGGGCAGGCGAGGTGTACAGACAGAAACCTCGCACCAGATCCCTGCAGTCCACTGGACAAGTGTTCTTGGGGGTCTACCTGATCTGCATGGTAAGACCTGTAGTAATTATAGAAACTATTTTTATTTGGAAGGGGTTATGAAGGCTGACATTTTACAATCCAAGAGAGACATTTATAATAGACATAGAAAACAAGAGGTTGTTAGGATAGAGCAGGTGTAGTAATTGCCAGAAGAGTTCTTGGTCCTAAAAAAAGCCAAGTTAAAGGTTACACCGTCTAAACATCACTTGGGATTCACAGTGTCTGACCTAGATAATGGAAAAGACCTACTTGGACTCAATTAACACAAACCAGGGCAGCAGATAATTATTTACAGAGGAGAATAAGGTCTTCTGCACCTCAAACTGAATTATGTTTGTGCTTGTGTAGAAAGGCTGCAATTACATAAAGAACTGAATCACAATTTGTTATTTAGAGTACTGTTCACACAGTGATCCAAACGCAGCATCTTCAGTGTGTGGCATTTAATTAACGCAGTACCGCTTCCGCCCACCACCAGGTGTACTCCCTTCAGCACAGCAAGGAGGACAGGCTGGCTTATCTGAACCACATCCCCGGGGGAGAGATCACTCTGATGCTGCTGGTGGTGCTGTTCGGAGTGCTGGCCCTGGCCTTCCTCTCTGGCTGCTATATCCGCCTGGCCGCCCAGATCCTGGCCACGGCCCTGCCTCTGGTGGTCCTGTTCATCGACGGCAACCTGGGCTACTGGCACAACACTCGCAGGGTGGAGTTCTGGAACCAGATGAAGCTGATAGGACATAACGTGGGCATCTTTGGCGCTGTGCTGATCCTCGCTACCGACGGTTGAACACCCACGGGCCTGACAGACCCAAGTGTCCGTGTGGGATGAGACTCTAGGCCGTTATGTCACGGCCTGACTTTGTACAGAAGCTGCCATCTCCCAACGGCCTCTCAGGACTCACACACTCCAGGCTGAGACGGTTGGATGCTCGCACAATGCAAGGCATGTCATTATCTACCAGCAGTGAACTTTGCATTTGCTAGGAAAAAAAGCCCCACAAGCTTCCTTTTTGCTGTTTTAATAATTTATTTAGAATTGTGTTTACATTTTGTCTCTGTCTTAATGTTATGCTATGAAACCTGACACTGAGTATTGGTATAATGTCTGCAGGGAAGAATATCTTAGGTTCAAAAAAGTGATGGTCTTATTATGATTTGATAATGTTTTACAATATATGGTTTAATATTTTACAAGGTAAGGTGGAAAGAATTAAAGGGAAACATAAAATTGTACTTGTGGTATTGACATTGAACAGGAGGGCTAAAGTCATGACCATTTCGTATTAAACACCTTTTTTGTATGTTTTATGCTTTTGTTCAACTTTTTCATTCCTATAAATGTAGGTTTTCATTCAGCTTAATAAATAAGCTTTTGTATTTATAATGTGTACATATTGTTCACATCTAAATGAAATAACTTGATTGATTTCATAGAATTGAGCACAAAATGCTGAAAATGATTGTCCACATGAAAATCAGTATGTTCATATTTTAAATAAAATGACTCAACACTATTAGTGCATCACATGCACACAGTTTCATTTAAATGAATTTGATTCATTTCCAACGATGAAGGGAGAATGGAAAGAAATGGTGCTTCATTGATTTAGGCTGGATTTACACCGCCAAGGCCAAGTGACCACATCTGTCAGTTATGTAAGCTTAATAACCTTATAACCTTAATAAGCTGTTACAGACGACTGATTAAATATAAAAGCCTTCTGGGGTACGGAAAATCTGTAGGTGATATATTCACTCAGTTTGGAATTCGTCAAAGGAAACGTGTCAATTTTGAACCTACTTTTCCCTGTAGGTCATCTAGTTAGAGTTGGAAGCCCTGGATCATCTTATTTATACACTTGTTCACACTACTGAGAACAAAGGAACATCACGTTTCAGTGGGTATGAGATTCAAACCAAACCAATTCTCCAGACATCTATGGAGGTGGTTAGGACAGAAGTCTTAGAGACATGCCAAGTGGAGGAGGAGGATTTTGCGCTTTGCCACGTAGCATGTAATATTGTTGACAGTAGCCACCACCTACAGGTATATAGACACATTTGTTTGAGCTGTTTATTTGTGCTTTCTCTGTAAGCAGTGTTAATGTGTTCTTTTTATAGTACATCTGTAGGTATTGCACATGCCTACGTAACTGCCTATAGGAGTCTATATATATATATTAATTGTATATTTTATCTGTAGTTCTGTATCTCTTCAGAGCTGTGTGTGTGTACTCTGTAAACCATAACAGTTTGAGTTAAATTGCAAACTGGTTTCCTACCACGTGGTTTTAGCAATCACACCTTTCCCCCGTGAGGGTTCAAACCTGCAAACTGAATCACAGGCGCTCAATTACAGGCAACGGGAACACAGGCAACCAGGCACTCATCCCACAGCTATTTCTGAGCTTTGCCACTTCCTCAGTTGTCATTTCTTATAAGTTCTGACAACAATAAGGCAGTAAATATTAAGATAGTGGAGTTAGAAAATATGCAATTAGTTAGTATGCAGAGCAGACTTTTTACATCCTGTTTATATTCTGTTTTTAAGTCTAGACGTGGTGTGGTTTCCTATTTCAGGGTGAAATTTTAATTCACTGTGGTAAGATAAACTGAAAAAGAGGATACAATTTTATTATATAATCATATTGTCAAACTTAAGACTAAAATGAAGGGCTGTCAACAGTTCAAGTAGTGTCATAGGGGATTCCAGTGACTTGAGGTAAACAAAGCAAAAGCCACTAAAGGTCCACAGATAATCAATGATCTACATCCTTGTTACAGTACCACTCTATACAGACGATGTTCTCTAGTGACAGGGAGGGGAAGACAAGAACTTGATCCAGGTGAGTCATCAAAATGGGCCATAATGTGCTTAAAGGGTGTGTGTGGCATACCACAATCTATTTACAGACCAGCCTCTGATACCATGCCACACCCAGTCACAAAACACTAGGCCATAAATAAAATACATCATTTTTCTTCAGCATCAGTTACAGCTGGCTTACCCTTACGGTTGCGTTCTGCCTTGACCAGGGCACCAATCACAGCAAGCATGACAGTTACGGTGATGATCAGCATGGAGGCTGTCTCAGCCATACACAACTGGCTGTCCATCGAGGCCAGGGGGGTCCCGGCTTGCTGAGCGGGGCCCTGACAGATGATGTCATCATAGTCCTCGATATGCAGGCGTCGAACATACTGGATCTTGTTGAAAACACGCTGCAACTCACAGTCACAGGTCCAGGGGTTGGAGGACATCTGTAGGTGGGTGCTGGTGGTGTGGAGGCTCAGGAAGCTCTTAAACTTGATGCTCTCCAGCTGATTTCCCTGGAGATCCAGCAGAGACAGGCTCCGTAAAGGAGCCAGAGCCTCGGTCTCGATCAGCGAGATGTTATTGTGGCTGAGAAGCAGCACCTCTAGTCTTTGCTGCCTGGTCAGCAGGCCATCCATGAGCACATTCAGCTTGTTCCCCTCCAGGTTGAGGACGTTCAGGTGAGAGAGGCTACTGAAAACCCTCACCTCGATCGCCAAGATGTGGTTGTAACTGAGGTCCAGTTTCCTGAGGTCTTCAAAATGGTCCAGTGAAGGGGAGTCCAGTTGCTGCAGCAGGTTGTGGTTTAGCCGGAGATCCTGGAGGGAGGACAGGCTTTGGGAGAAGTCCTGAGGGAGCCAGCGCAGCTGGTTAAAACTCAGGTCCAGCCTCTCCAGGAATTGCAGTGATGACAGTGACTGAAATTATTTTGTCAACAATGAAAACTTTGAGATCATTTGGAAAATACAGAAATATCAAATAGTACTTGTTCTTTTCAGAGGTTACAGATTACAGACATATCACCATAAATACAATTAGAGTTGTGTTAAAGTAGGGGGGGTTAATATGTAATACACAATGCCTATTCTTGTACCTGTGGCTGCAGCGCCTGGATGCTGTTGTTGGACAGTAAGAGGATCCTTAGTGACCAAAGCCCAGTAAAGGATCCGCTGCGTACCTCCATCAGGTTGTTCCCGCTCAGGTCCAGAAGCCAGGTGCCATGGGGAACATCGTGAGGGACATGCGTCAGCTCACGGGACTGACAGTCCACCAGATCAGAGGATTCGTAGCACAAGCAGTGGTTGGGACACAGCTTAAAGCCCAGCACTGTGTTGAAGAGAAGAGGCAGGAGAGGCACCACACCAACCATGGCGGAGGAGCTGGAAGGCGTTCTCTATTCAGGTCAAAGTGCGGTCACTCCTGGCAGAAGGCATCGTAGTCGGCTAACCTCTTGTGTACAAGTTGAATCTGAAGGCTATTATTTATTTCCCCCTCAGAGCAACGTATGCAGAAACTGACAGAACCTGTTTCAAGAGAATGATGTGGATGTGGATTCAGTGAACGCTCAGAGTGGACAGTGAATATTCCTGATTAGAGAGGGATTATGGGCTTAAACAGATAATCACAAAACATATCTGGGGAACAAACCTGGTCTATTTTGGAGCCGTGCCCAAAATGCGGATTTGCATCTGCTACTGCATGATATATAAACCTTATTTATTAAATCAGCAACAATTTCTCTGGTATCCTGTACACGTTTATGCAGACTCATCATCCGAAGGCAGCTGGTACTTGATGTAACACTATTTTTGAATTACTAAGGGACTCAGCTTTTTTCCCAGTGTTGGTAAAAATGACATCAATTTCTACCCACTGGTTTTAGTAGCATGATGTCATAGCCCATCCCTATGGAACGAATTTGAGCTCAAAAACAATGTTAGCGTTGTTATATAGATTTAAAATAACAATATACAGCTTGAATTCCAGCAGGCTGCACTACAGCAAAGCATGAAAGTTTGATAAGACCATGTAAAATCACAGGAAGTGTTTCCCAAAAATATGAGGATGATCTTTGTACGACTGTGGCTCATTGGACAAAATGAATCACTGGTTCCATTTAATCTCACCATTGTCATAGTGAGGAACCAAGGGAGGTGCATAAAACAAAACTGCACATGCCTACCTGAGATTCAGCTGTATATCTCCACCCAGTAGTCTAGAAATCTGTGCTCTTCTGGAAGTAATGTCCACAGTTAAGTCCAGCTGTAGTAGCAGTAATCAGTTACACAACTTGCCACATAACTTTGTAAATTACTACCAAATATTTATAAAGATGTAACATGGCTGATTTACTGGCAAGTGCTCTTTGTAGCCTAGAGGACAGTAGTGAATGTTGTTGAGCAGCTTTAGAGAAACAAGAGGCTTTAGACATATAAATAATTGAATGTTGAGCTAATCAAGGAACTGATGGGTTGAGTTCCCTGTAATTAAAACTATGACTCACAATAAGGCTACCTGACAAACCCTAAGAGGAAACTTGAGTATTTCCCATGAAAGCCTCATCTCACAATGACAATGTAGCACTGAGAACAGTTCCTGTGAGGATCATTTGATCAACTTTAGCAAGAAAACGAATCACAAAATTGCCAACAAAACAAACCCAACATCAAGGATTACATCCTTTTGGTTAACTTCCCAAAATAATTCCGTTAGAAATCCCTATCCCATCTGTATCGTCAGCGTTCAATACCCAAAATCAAATGACTGCAAAAAACGGTCACATTAAATGATTCATGAGCCCTTCAAAAAGTTGTTAAAATTACAGTATTACAGTCAGAATTTTTGTTACTTTTATTTTAGAAAATGTCCTTTTAAAGTGTGGCGTTTCAAGTCACATTTTGTTTAAAATACAGAAAATACAGACACTTGTAGAACATGGATACAGCAAAAAGGAAAAAATGACAGAAAATAAAGCTAACAAGCCTTTCTGACTGCTCTAGTTTTCTCTTTTTGAAGAAATGGAATTGAAGGCAAAGGAAGGAGGGTGGAAAAGAAAAGGCTTTAGGGGCATATAGGAGGGGAGGAGTGGGGGCAGAATGAGACAAGTTAGTTAAGGAAACTATGGTTGCTTTATGGTTCATGTTTAAATTATTCTTTATAAAGTCTAATTTAAGATTTAATCTTTCCTCTTTCTTTTTTGTCTTTTTCATTTAATGGTATTTTGATCTTCAGGACCCAGGGCCCTCAGCGCTCCTCCATGTGGTCTCAGACTGAGGGCGAGGAATGCCGACCTAGTCTGGCAGTGGGAACAAAACTGCCCGCGTCGCCTTTCCTGGCCGACCCACACTGCCAACTCAAGAAGATAAAGTGGAGTCCTTCTGTGTTTGCTGTGCTTGTGAACGTTGCATGGACTTCTGACTTTCCACGTCTCTAAAATGTTTCTCAACCTGCGGGGGTAGAACAACATTTATGAATAAAACAGAAAAACACCACCCATCTTTCTGTGAAAATATGAAATTATGTAGGGGGGGTGGGGGGTTATTTAGTGGTAGGAGTAGCAAACCAGGGTACTTACTATTTTGCGTACATGACTTAAAGCGCTTCCCTCTTTGCCTTTGCAGTTCTCAGCCTGGTAAGGCGGCGAGATTACAACGTCGTCCATCACAATAATGTTCTTCTCCTGCCATTTACAGTCTTTGATGCTGCAAAGAAAATAAGTTAGCATCATGAGGTTGCCCGTGGTTAACTGGACAGGAGTGTTTGACCCAGAAGCTAACAACCTAATGGATCTGAGACTGGTTTCTTATACTGGTTCCCTCATACGTCTGCCAAACAAATCCCATGAACACACACAATTTTCAACAATAGGTGACAGTTTATATGACGAATTTCAAAGTTACCAGGTCTTGTGTTGACATGTTATGCTGGTTGTCACTTGGGACTTAAGCAATCAGGACATTTGCCATGTGGGGTATTACTCCCTCAATACAAAACTAGATTACCAATAGCCAGGCTTGACACAGACCACTTGGCTCATTGGGATTTAAAAAAACAAACAAACACATGTAACAATAATTACAATTTTCAAAATTCTTTGGATGTGTATTATCTTCCATAATTTTCCAGGTTTTCCATGACCACTGAATCCTTGACTCTTAATACTGGGGAAGGTTATAATGCCCATTCTCTTCTCACTGAATCAAGGCATGACCATTTGTTAAAATTGCATCTGACCCTCAAAAAATAGGGACGCACCCATACTGGTGTCCGATATCGGGCTGATACCAGGCTAAAATAGGGCATCAGGTATCTGAGCCTTTGGTCAAAATAAAATACGATACCACGAGACACATCTGACTTGGTAGCAGAAAACCAAGTGACATGGTTTTCTGCATTTTTCACACAGAGGATCTTAAATCGCTAATGGAGAAAATATAATTACATTTAATATATTTGCTTCACTTATTTCTCTCATTTGTTTAATTAAAAAGTAGGTAGCTAACTTATTGCACTTTTACCTCAGCACTGGTTCTGCTCTTAGATGCTTGTTGAGGAAGGAAATGCACTTACGATTTCTGGTGACTAGTAGTTCTCTTGCCTACCTATGTTGAATGCACTTATTGTAAGTCGCTTTGGATAAAAGCGTCTGCTAAATGACTGTAATGTAATATTTCAAACACTTGTCCCAACTAACCCAAACCCTAGCCTTGTCCACCCAAACAAATGGTCTAAATCTGCATTGTTCTGTAAAAGAAATGGACTGTTCACTGAGTGAACAGTGAAAAAGTGGTCACAATGGATCCATGTACAGGGAGCTTGGATGTTCTCGTCCCTCTACATTGTGCTCAAATAAATAAATTCTAGTCAGCCAAAACATGCTGGCTGACTGAACAAGTTCAGTGTAAAATAGTATTAATTGTATTTACCCAGTCAATCTTAAAAATGTGATTTTCTAGTGGGAGTGGTAAACCTCTCGCCCTAGTGAAGCAATAGCCTAGTTTGCAAAGTCACACAGGACGCACTCATGCTTACTCAAAATGTACCCAATACCATTTACCCCAAAACAAAATGGGTTTGTTTTTGCACTCTACTGCCAACAAAGATAATTTGCTAGATGAGTAGAGGTGCACCAACTGGCAAATGAAGCCGTTCCGATACAGACACTTTAATGACATACGCTTTGGCGCAATGAAATATTTTTCCAGCTCAAGGAAAAATGTCTGCAGCAAGCTGCTTCCTGTGACAGACTTAGGTGTCTCTGACAGTGTTGAGTGGAGGAGAGGCGTGGCAGCTGCATCAAACCAGCCACAGACAGACATAATAATACCAGAAGTAAGGCAATGTTGCCTTCAAAAAGTAAAATTTGTCACCGTTGTGTTTGGGGGAAAAAAGAATGAAGTAGTGTTGTTATAAATACTGTGAACAGGACATTACGTGAAAATAGCGAAATGCTGCTGTTTGTGAAAACAAACTTTACGTTGACATTCAAGAAGCCATATGCTCTAGCCCATTTTAAGTAGCCCATTTTCTATTTTATTATTATTTTTATATTTATGGATTGTTATACAACGGTCAGTGAATAAAGTGATCAAATTAATAATAAACAAAATAAATGATTGAATAAATGCAAGTGATGCACTTGTTCCTGTAGTTGTTTTATAATAGGCCTATACTAGGCAGTATGAATGACTCAATTTAGTACTCTGTAGTTTTATTGATTCTGACAAATTGGTATTGAAATTGGCCCTGGTGTGGATCACTGGATAAACAAGAGACTGAAGTGCTTACGTTTTGTGAATAGTCTGGAATAGCTGCTGGCCCTCCACAGAAACCCCAGCACTGATTGCATAGGCTTGGGACAGCTTGTCCTCCTTTTCCGTCCGTGCTCGATTGGCAAGCTGTAAAATGGTTTTCAGAGGGAGAAGTGTCACTCTTTACATTTTCTTTAGCATTGCAATGAGGACCACTTCTCATTTCTAAGGACAAGTGTTATACTCATTTGCTTGTTGCAGTACTTAACAACCCATCAACGTAGTGCTCTATAATAAAGTATTGACAGAATTAGAGTGTTTTTGAGATCTCTAGGTGAGACTCAAGGATTGGAAATGATTAAATGATCTTAATTTACAGAGCTGCCTGTGCCTGGCTCATGAATATAGATAGAAATCTGTAGCTTCATTTTACCATGGCAAAAGATAAGTCATCACCCATATTCTTAGTTGTACAGGGGTGGA
>CABFOQ010030893.1:0-19337 GCA_900660455.1 Gephyroberyx darwinii
GGGCGGGTGCCAAGCAGCCACCACCGATGGCCCCGGGATTCCTCAATGAACTGTGGCTGGAGTGTTTATGTGGTCACCGGTTCTCATAGTAAACTCTATGTGTGTGATCCTGTGTATGAGAGAGAGAGAGAGAGAGAGAGAGAGAGAGAGAGAGAGAGAGTAGCGCAGTATAGCAGTGTCATACTTTCCATACCCGCAGCTAAATGTCGTGTGTGGAAAGAGTTGTTAAAGGTTTCTTTAGCTAACGCACCAAGAAGACGTTGTGTGCTGCTATGCTGTTTTTCATGAACTCTATGAAGAATAAACAGAGTGACATAACACATGCAGGCGGTGTAAAACTCGAGGCAGGAGAGCTGCTCGCTTCTTTGAGGCCTGAAGTGTCGTAATGCGAGGTTTCTCACCGCTAGTCCTGCCGTGAACACACTTACAAGGTCCCTGCTTGCAGAGAGGATTACTCGCCTCTCTGCAGCTTTTGTGTTTGTCATGATGCTGCTTTATCGGCCAGGTCTCTTTTGAAAAAGAGGTTTTTAATGTCAAGGGAAACTATTTAAAGCTCACACGAAGAATAATTTGATGTGAAAATACATCTGTCTTATCAGCCTGAATGAAGTGGGGCTGCAATCAAGAAGAGCCACCCATCCCCCGTACCTGACGCCGTAGATTCACTCTATTTGCTCCACCAACATTAGATCTTTTGCCCGTCGCCCCTTCGGTATCCTTTCATATAAAGGGATCTCAGACCATCCAGGTTTGTAAATACGAGCGTGCTGGTGTGCGGTTTCCTGACGCCACCTTACGTGATTTCTGGGTATTGAACATCAAGGCTTTCAAACAGTTACCTAGCAGCCATTTGCAGCTGTGAAGTTACTTAGTGCAGCTTTAAGTAAAATAAATGTGAATTGCGGGGACCAGGAACCTCAGGGACCCGCAGTGAGTGTGACTGTCCCAGCTTCAGAAAACCAACCCGACTCTCTTCCCTTCCAGGTTACCTTCAGGAGGCGTACCTGTGGACCAAGCAGGCCCTCGCCATCATGGAGAAGTCCATGGTCCTTCTGCAGGACGTTACAGACGGCTCGCTGTATGAAGGCGTGGCCTACGGGACGTACACCACCCGCTCTCTGTTCCAGTACATGTTCCTGGTGCAGCGCCATTTCTCCATCAGCCACTTCGACCACCCCTGGCTCCTCAAACACTTCGCCTTCCTGTACAGGACTATCCTTCCCGGTAAACGTCACACCATCTACTGTAGCCAAACACTCTTATTTCCCTTCAAGAAGCTATGAAATTTATATTTTACAGCGTGAAATGGATATACTTAGGCAGCCAAATACAGACTTAAGTCAACAATCTGTGAGTAAGTGTTTACTTAGCTATGAATGGCTGACACATCTGGCTAGCCCCTAGCATTGGCTTTGCCAAAGCTACCCATTGGTTATATTAGATTGGGCATGAAAATAACCTCAGGGCACCGTATTAGAGAGTAACTTCTCCTGTGTCCTGATATGGGGTATGCATGCGTGCAGTCATTACCTTTCTGGATGCCTTTCAAACACCAGCAGGGATCCATGCCATTCCTCTCCTAGCTGATCTCAGAGGCTTGTCTGAAGGTCAGGGGGAGGGCAGCAGCGGAGGAGGGGCCCCCCAGGTCAGGCTCGGACATTTTGCAGCCTCCTGCCAACAGTTTCTGCATTGTAGCTGGGCGGCACTGTTGCATTCAGAAAGCACCTCTAATTACATCAGCCAGGAGAGCCTCAGATCCGGAGCCACAATGCCAGCTTTCTCCCCCTAGACAGGAAAACAAGGCCAGATTATCCTAAACTGCCTCGTAGCAGCCCAGATGATTGGGCTCCTCTCACTGTGTGTGTGTGTGTGCACGTACAGATGGCAGGAAGTGGATAGTAATAAGAACTGCAAGTAACACCGTAGCGCTAGGCCCGTTTTGAAAACTAGGAAGCTTTTCTCATGGGTTGAATGGTGTACGCTCAAGAGCAAACATGCATGTGCAGTTGGGATATTTGTGCATGCATGTGCAGTTTGGTTGTCTGTTGTTTTTGGCTCACAAATGATTTCATGTAGTTAAATATTTACTGTGGCTTGTTTTGAAGACTTTAGATATTTACAACAAACAAAAAGAATGGGAACAGTTTGTGTTTGGGACGGGACTGAGCGGGGCGGCTAGTGCTTCAAACAGCTCATGTTAGCTACATCGTTCACTCTTTCACTGTTGTTACATGTTCATGACAAGCAAAAAAGACTTCTGTACCATGTTGTATCTATAGTGTGTTGTCAGTACCTCAGCATGTTAGCTGTCAAGTCACATTTGGCCAACATTTATGATAATAATGGTAGTATTTTTGCACGAAACCCTCTATGAATGGCCACTATTGAAGTTGGTCTCTCTCTGTGTTTGAACTGTAAAGTAATCTACATGGATCTCTGACCCTGACCCACTCTGTCTCACCAGGGTTTCAGAGGACTGTAGCCATTGCAGATTCCAACTACAACTGGTTCTACGGGCCAGAAAGTCAGCTGGTCTTCCTGGACCGCTACGTGATGCGTAATGGAAGTGGAAACTGGCTGGCCGATCTGATTCACCAAAACAGGGTGACAGATGGGCCAGGACAGGCCGGCAAAGGCCAACGATGGTGCACACTCCACACAGAGTTCATCTGGTGAGTCCCTGAATGTGGTCCCATACTCAGAAATATCTGTGTGCAATCTTTTTGTATTGAAAATTATATGAATTATTATGATGTATTAAAGTTATTGAAAGGCATTCTGGGAAATGTAGGAAATCACTGACAGAAGTACAAGTAAGCAAGGCAGGTTGAAGGAAAGTGGGTACCACAAACAATTACAACGCTTCATCACAAAATAACTGGATTGAACATCATAAGTTGATGATATCTAACAGTATAAAAGGTGGATTTGTCCATCAGGTTTTTAAAGTTTTTGTTGCAATCTGATGAACTGCATTTCTGATATCAATCCCATCTGTATATTCTGCAGGTATGACCCAGGTCTGATCCCCAAGCCTCCCCCAGATTTTGGAACATCCCGACTCCACCACTTCGAGGACTGGGGGGTGGTCACCTATGGTAGTACTTTACCTGCAGACACCAACCGCTCCTTTCTGTCCTTCAAGTCGGGGAAGCTGGGAGGACGCGCCATTTTCGATATTGTCCACAGGAACAAGTACAAAGACTGGATCAAAGGGTGGAGGAACTTTAACGCTGGGCACGAGCACCCTGATCAGAACACGTTCACCTTCACGCCCAACGGTGTACCCTTCATCACTGAGGCACTGTACGGTCCCAAATACACTTTCTTGAACAATGCGGTGTTGTTTGGCCCGACTGCCTCAGGGAGCTGCTTCAAGCCGTGGGCTGGCCAGGTCACAGAAGCCTGCGACTCCAAGTGGTTGAAGTACAAGGCGGGGCTGGCGGCCGATGCCCAGGGAAGGGTGGAGGCTGCTATGGAGAGACAGGGGATGGTGTTCATCCGTGGAGAGGGCCAGTCTGCGTATAACCCAGACCTGAAGATCAGGAGCTTCCAGAGGAACCTGCTCCTCCTCCATCCCCAGCTCCTGGTCCTCGTGGATCACATACACCTGGATCCAGACAGCCCTACCAGGGCGATGAGCGCTTTCTTTCACAACACGGAGCTGCCATTCCAGGATACAAAGATAGATGGTGTGCATGGAGCATTCGTACTACATGGTGGGAACATGTATAAGATGTTCTGGATGGACGACACAGGCTTCAGTACCAAAGGAGTGTTAGGGTATTGGAATTATCCTCGTGGTTACCCATATAACGGCTCTAACTTTGTGAATGTGACAATGCCACTAAGGTACCCTCACACCAGGGTGGCCTACATTTTCTTTGGACCAGGGGTGGAAGTGCAGAGCTTCAGCCTGCGTGGCGACGACCAGAGAGTAGATATTTACCTGGCCACCAAGGAACACACCTACACCATCTACCTGCTGACCGGAGAGGTCCCTAGCAAGCCTCTGTTTGCCATGGTGCTGGTGGACCACAAGAAGATAGTATTTGAGAAGACGGCAGCCGTGATGGACAACTCACCAGAGGAAGTAGAGGAATACGTCAACGTGGTGGAGGACAACCTCCAGCACGCCAAACCTGTCTTCCAACAGATGGAGAGACACATCCTGGGACGGGTGCTCAACTCCGCCAGCTTCCGCAAGACTGCAGAGCGCCTCCTCCAGTTCTCAGACAAAAAGAAGTCGGAGGAGATCATCGAGAAAATGTTCGCTATGTCGAAGAAACAGGGCAAGGGTAAAGGGGGGAAGAAAGTGAACCTCGGAGAGAAGCTCTCTGAGAGCCTGCCTGACATTTTTGCACAGATTGAGGTGACCGAGAAGAAGGCGAGACAGAGGACTTCAAAACGTATATATGAGGATAGCCCAGAGGAGGGAGACGGGGACTCTCGGGCCTTCGTGGATTATGCAGACAGCCGCAAAAACAGGAAGGGCGGCTTTGTTAAGGGCCGCAAATTCAAGGAGGTTCATATGGGGGCCACCGCCGGGAGTGAGGGTCTGTCCAGCACAGCCTCCTACATACGACTATTTCTCATCCTGAACATAGCCACCTTCTTCTTGCTACTGGCGGTGTTACTGACCCGCTTTCAGAGGGGTCGAAGCCTGCACACCCAGAGGTGTTTCTATGCCATCCTCCTCATCGACAGTTTTGTCTTACTGTACCTCTACTCCTCCTGCTCTCACACACAGTGTTAACGTCATCAACGTGCGACGAGGGATCGTCCATCTACAGATCTACTGACTTGATGCTCGCGATGGATGAAATGCACCCCACACCTCAGTCTGAGCCAAATCTACCTAATGGGTGTTCAGGAATCTTTTTTTATTCCAAATAGGAATTGATAAATTGCCAGGATCAAACCAGATCACCTCTGACATAATAAGCTTCTGTGGAGCTATAGACTTGAGTCTGTGTGAAGTTTGTCCTGTACAGTATTGAGAAGTCCTGCCTTGTATCAAAGATCTCAAGGTTAGCCACTAAAATGCAGTTGCCACCGCCTGTACTTGAGATTTGACATGTCTACATACTTTTTAGGAATACATATAAATGTATATATGTGAAAACAAGATATATTTTTTTCCGTGGTGTTATTTTTTACCATTTGTAATTAAAATTACTACACGCATAGGAGTGCATTGTCGTGTGTCGTGTCTGGTGAATGTGTGAACTCGGAAATCTACCTCAGATGAATAGTCTGTTAAGGTATATGCTATAAAAGACTATAAATGACTTGGAATCAGGGCTGCATGAAGAAAAACGGTGCAGTACAAGTATAAAATATCTGTTATCACATGCTTGTGTAGGTAAAATATCCTTCCCTTACCTTGGCAGCAGGGATGCAGCTATTTCCACCCTCTTCAATTCGTCATTCAAAGACAATAACAGCATTGTAAGAGATTTCTGAGCGCTGAAGCTTAATCATTCACAGTTTTGGCGAGACCCTAAACCATGATTCAGAGTTTCATAGTATGCATCTGCTTCATCTGTTCTGTTCATCTGTCAACAGTCTAGACACACTTGACTCCTCGCCCTCCAAGTCGCACAAGCAGCAACATGCGTCTGAGCTGCCTTTTAAATGGGCCACGAGTGTTGCTGAATCCACTACGGCCCTTCGAAATTAAATTAACGTGATAGAAATGATAACCACTAAATCAAAACACTTCCATGGCAAAGAAACAAGCAGACACCATTAATGTATTTTGTCCTTAATTGAATAAACTCATTTTTTCACAGCACTTTGGTGTTTAATTCTCTTCAAATGAAAAAAAACAACTCATTTCTTTTCCTAGCCCTCATCTTTTCCATGCTCATATATTGTCAGCAGAGTTAATGTTTACTCTGCTTCATTTTGTTAGTTGTTCTGGATAAGAAAAGTAAATGCAACATGCTTAACTGTAATGTAACTGAGACACATGGTCTGAAAAACAGCTTTGTGACTTTCAACAACTCCCCCTAACACTTCTTCACCCAGATCAGTCATACACAAGTAACCTATGGGTGAAATGACTGTCTTTCCTTTACTCTCTTCAGAAAAATGCTGTGGGTTATTTTGTCCTGATTGAGCACATAATCACTACCAGATGTGCTCCACAATGTTTCACTTATGTAAAGGTGAACTAAAGTTGTCCAGCCTTCTCTAGATACTCGTGGACGGAAGTTACAATCATCCTGTTTCCTTCATGTTGGTAACAAATAAAACCTTGCCGAGCCAAAGGCCGAGATTAATTGTATCTGTAACCAGTTGTGTTGAAAATAAATCAGACTGATAGCTAGCTAAATCACTAGCCTCTTATAAACAGGCCAAAACCGTCACTGTTAATTTCCTCCACCAATGAGGATGGCAGGGTATGAAATAGCGCCATCTGCTGGCCGTAAAACTGCTCGTTCTTTTGGTTTTATGTATTAATTTCACTTCCAAACGGATGGAGTCGCTGTTAGTTTTCCATCTCGCCTTTCCGTTTGTGGTTGGACCTTCTCTATCGCCGTCGACATTTTGAATAAACTTTATTGTTCGCGGAATTTCATAACATGTCAAACATGGGGCAACGCGTTGCGCGTCTGGTCAGGAATTTCAACCTGGAAAACCGGGTACTCCGTGAAATTTCAAAGGAAAAGCCCAGCGCAGCACCTCGACACCCGGTTAACATCCCGCCGTCTGTCCGCAGCTCCGAAGGTGAGTGATAACTTTGAAGCTAGCTTGTTAACTTGTGTAACAGTCCTGCCGGGGTCAACGCAGGCTGGTTCCCTCACTCATATAACACAAATGAAGCTTTTTGACATAACCCCAGAAACGGTTTTTGTTTTGACGACCCTCTTCTGTGTTTCAGCTACGGAGGTAACGGATTCAATCCACCACAAAAACGACCCTCTTATGACGCTTCTCAAGTCGGTGTATGTGGAGTCGACAGATCCAGCAACGCCAGAGGTCAGATTTGAAAATCTCTTGGCTCGCATGTTAACGGATCCTTTATAGGTGTGGTATTGATGAGTGGGGTCATATATAGATTGAATCTGGGAGCTGAAGAAGGATCAATTCAGAACACTTAACACAATGTGGACGGATATACAAAAATAGATGGTTTAAATCGTGCACGCGCCCTGAAGTAATCGAGGACATTTGCCAAAATAGAGGATCTAGTGCAAGGTGAATCCGGTTTAAACACCTTGATGTCACTATTTAAGGGGTATATAATGACGTCAGATCCTGATCATTGAACGTGACTCTGTTTAAACTGTGATTACTCATATCGGCTGCAGTCCCTCTGCTCACCTCCCTAAATGGAGACCAAATTGATTTAGACTGCTTGGATATTTCAAATCAATATAAGTGAAACTGTTTGATGTCAGTCAGTGGGTTTAGGTTAGAACTGCAAGCTTTATCTGTAAAGCGTCCGTCTCCTTTTCTGCCCCAATACCTAAGCAGATATAGTATTTTTTTATTTACTCTCTTTACTATAAACTATTTATCTACCAAGAGAGCAGTTTCTTAAATCTTGTAGACTCACTTCTTATGTTTGATTTTCACACAGGCACCGACGCAACCAACCGTGCAGAAAGAAGAGGAGCGCAGGCAGCTGAAGTTCAGCTTACCCACGGACCCGTACGGCCTTGTGGAGATCACAGATGTTCCTAAAGGGAAACTGTCCCTTGTCGAGGCTCTGAAAGTCCTCAACAGTCACAAGCGGGAGCCTCAGACGTGGACACCGGAGAAGATCGCGGAGGAATATTCTCTTAACTTGAAAGACACAAAAGCAGTCTTAGATTTCTTCATGACCTTTGAGGTTAAAATCATTCCGCCCAAGACTGGAAATGCAAAGCAGATAAAGGGTTCTTAGGACGACAGCCAAAAGATTATCTCAATAGTTTATTTATGTGAATAGATTGCAATGGGAGTGTGCTCTACCTCGAGGTTTGGTTTAAAAATGCATAAGGCTATCATGTGTATTTGTACGAATGAAGGTGTAGACCAGAGTTCCTCAAATCTGGGCCTCGGGGGTTCAGAGTGCTGCTGGTTTTCTCTCCTACCAGGAAGTTAACTGCATTCACCTGGCATCCCAGGTCTTAATCAATCCCTGATTAGACAGCTAGAATGGAAACTACCTGGCAGAATAGAAAACCAGCAGTACTCTGGACCCCGAGGCCCGGATTTGAGGACCACTGGTCTATAAGAACCGAAGCGCAAGGGTGATGAAGGTGTCCCGATCCAAATAACATGCATGAGGCATGTGCGTTTCATTTGACCCTGTAGCTGATCAATGTCAGATTGAAGGGGAGCCATAGGAGAAGTAGGCCTAAGTGAGTGTGTGTGCGTAGGCTTGGGCTTTATGTGCTCTGGCATAAAGTAAAAATGTGCATTTGCCACATTTTTAATTGTCACTTTAAACAAAAGAGCTCTGTATTTTGAAAAATGGTATCTGCCACATATTTACCTATAATCGGTATGATAACAATTGTATGAATTAGCTGTGGGCTCACGTTTGTTTTACTTGCCACTGTATTTCTAGTCACTCTCACCCTGCAAAAGCAGAATTACTGATATTTGATGGAGCTGAATCAGTTTTCTGAACTGCTGAACACATCCTGGAATATCTGTGGCCACAAGTTGATGTGGTTTCTGAACTGTAACATCTGTACAAGCCAGCAGTGTCGGTTTTTGCTCATGTGTATGTACCAAATTCTCTTTTTCAGTATAACTAAATGAGTGTTACAATACTGTTATTTCTCTTCTGAATGGTCTCATGGCCCCATACTCTCTCTCATCATTTATTGATATGTTTTGTGCTTGAAACCATTCATTTTATAATTGTTATAATAGTATATTCCTTCTTTTTTTCACAAAAACATCAGTTATTAAAACTCAGCAGGTAAATATTTCTATTATGATGATAACAGTGGTGGTGGTGAATGTTAACATATTCTCAACCAAATTCTTACATCTTCTGCCCTGGTGTCAGGTTTGACTTGATGATATGATATAGCCATGATTTTTCTTTTCCCTATTCCCTGGACAAAAAAGAAAAGATCTAAACCTTTTCTTTTCGACTGAATTTACATCTTCCCCTCATTTCTCCTGCTTTCTTACCAAGAGAATTCTAATGAAGGGCAGAGTCAGATATCTACAGGGATACAAGAGGACCTGGAGACAGGAGAGGATGCAGCCACTGATGGCAAGACATTTCCATAAAAGTACAATCAGGTTGGAATTTTAAAAGTGAATGTTTAAGTAGTCTAAGAGATGGGCTTTGATTCACACTCTGATCAAGCCCAAGACATCTCATTCAGAGAATAATGATTTTTTTCCCCCCTTAATTTTCTCTCTGTTTCTGTCTGAGCTTACAGGTAGAGCAAAGCCCAGTGGTATTGTTTTCCCCCCAGTACTTGAGTGCAGGAGCCTTTCTTCTCCTGGATTAGACATGGCCAAAAAGAATGGCAAATGTAGATCTGCAAAGTCATTAGAGGTTGGCTACACAGTCAAGAATGGGGCCCAAACCACTGAATGCATTTCATGTCCCCTCTAACGCTGGGTTGCAAGTAAATAAATATGTATATTTCATATATTTTCAATTGAAATGTGGTAGAAAACAGTATTCCTTTTGTGCATATGTACCAATGCATATGAGGATGTGACTGAATATGGAATGCGTGCTGTTGTTACCATCACAAGACTGATGGACAATAAGGTGAAGAAAGAGGAGTTTCCATGTGAGGCAAGCAGCTGTATGGGGCAAGGTTTTAACCAGGCAGGAGAGGAAGTAGTCATCAGACAAGGAAGTCAGGGCTGCATTTGACTGAAACTCCTTACCTTCTGTTTTAGTAATAGGTGGATAGTTATCTAGTTTTGAAGAGAACTAAACAGTAAAGAGAGAATAGGAATAAATCATAAATCACTTGTAGTAAATAGCATATATTCAATATTATAGCGCTCTTCTAAACTCATTGTTTAAAATGTCCTCTAAGAAGCCTTCCTGGCTTGGGATGCTTAACCATATGGACCCAACATTTCTCTCCACAGGAGTGGGGATAAAGTAAAGGAAACTTTTTGGAAAGTAGCTATTGTGTTAGTAGTGTAGGTCTATACATTTTCTCTTTCAAAATGTGATCTGTCAGACATGTGTGTTTTTGCTGCAAGCTATTACTCTTTCATGGCCCCTTTTTGGAGAGAAGGTTCCTGACCAATTATTTTCAGACAGATGCAGGGATGCAGAATGACTAGAAGCATCAGGTTTTTTTCCAGATGATGCCTCAGGTAAGGGGAGAATGGCCAGAGGCTACAGCAGACCCCTAGGGACACAAAGGGCTTATAAACTGTGAAACTGACATCTCTCATCTATTACTTTTGCTAGGTAGACCTTTAAAAACCTTGACAGTCCTCTACATGCTTTTCCCAACCTGTATATATTTTGCATTTTATGAATTTGAAGTCATTTTTGAAGTATTGACTCAGTATAATCTTGTGCATAATCACTGATCCAAGGATGAATAAAAGTTCTTGAACTGAGTACATCTCCTCATCTACAAGCTTTCATATTTCTTTTAACACTTCACACCTTATGTTACTTTTATGCAGTACAACGTTCCAAAAATCAATGCGCCGTACATTTTCAGGATGAAATATGTTTTATCTTATCAATATACATATCCTTCACAAGCCAGTTTTCACCCAACTCCACCCGAGCCTGTTCAGAAAGAGTTAGTCGTGTGGGTGTGGGGTCAAAGTGAGTTTGTTGTTGGAGCGCCGTTGGCAGTGCGTGAAAAAAAAGCCACTCCTGTTGCCACAGAGCAGGTTCCCTTGATGATAGGTTCTCGGAAGTCGACAAGCCTTGCAGGGTGCCTCCAGAAATGTTCCTTCAATCACAGGAAAACCTGTCACTGGTCCCCTCTACAAGGTCACCATGTTTGAATGCTGTCACCTTCACTTAGAGCCAGGCACACCAACAGACAGGGCCTCTTATCTCCCGGAGCTCCCTGCCAAGCTAACGCAGACCCCATTGGTGTCCCTGTATGCATATATTCACGGCAGAGATGTAATACAAATATAACCCATGATGGGAGAGTGACATCTGTGACTTGTTTTGCTAATGTTCGTATTTAGTTGTTAATGTTTAACAATTGGCTCTAGGACTTGGATACGTCAATGCTACAGTATCCGGTTACCATGAAATGTGTTAAGCGTTAAAGTAATAATCCACCACATTTTCATGTGCAACAATGTGCATTTTGCACTCCCTATTGCTGATTGATACAACACAATACTGACTGAACCTATACAGTTCACATTTGCTGTTCTCAACACCTGGCGCCAGGTAGGTCTTTCCTGGGGAAAATCCTCTGGCTCACAAGAAGTGATGCATTTTACGTGTCCAGAAGCAGCAACAGCATTTTCTTTAAGAAACAGAAGAAGAAGGTAATTGGCACGATCAATGATTGCAACCACGGCTGAACAGACAAAGAAAAGTAGCTACAAAAACTTAAACTTCATCAACAGAAAATCCAAGGAAAAGACGTCAGAGTACTGGACATACTGTCGGACTGACAACTGATCTCTGGGAACATGTCACCAAAATCAAAGAAACGCAGATCTTGCAGATTGCTGTACTTTAAATGACAGAAGTTACAGAGGTAGGCTAATTTGTGATACATTGTGTACTCAGTTTGAATTTTGAACTGAAACGCTGCCACAAGATTGCTCTGCCAGGGTCAAATGTAAATAGATTTATAGTTTATGGTGTTGTGGTGCATCAATGAAGATCAATGTTTTTAAGGTCACATGCTTAAGGCTTATATCTAGGACTATAGCTGTCATTAGGACACCGTTAATAATTCAGCACACCCCAGGGTAGACACAGAATGTTTCTAGCAAGAAATAAAGTACAGAAACAGGACAAGACCCGTTCCCAATAGACATTATGAAGGACTAAATTTCACTTGCCAGTTCTTCTAGTTTGGACAACCATCAATCATTGTTTTGGAAGGACATAGTAGCTCGCCTGTTTTCCCAGTTATATGTGGTATTGTTGGTGTCTTTGGTGGGGCAGCAAATTGAAGGGTTTAATGAAAGGTACTTAAAACATTGTATTTGTGATAAATCAAAACCGTCATCCACTCTGGGGCACCGCTGTATTTTGGGGGCTGGTGATACAGAACCAAGAGACCCCACTCAAAACAGCACATTCAATTAATTAAACTGAAGGAAGCAAATTCTTTTAGCTATCAGAGGTTAAGCATTTTCCATAAATGCAGCACATAACCCAGATTCCTGTTTTAGTTTTATTGGTAAACACAGATATCTCCTTTACACATCTACACAAATAAATGATAAAAGAAAATAAGAAATGAAAGGGGAAGGCATAAACAAAAGCAGCTTCCAAGATTTAGACATTGGTAAGTAATGTTCTAATATCTGTGCCATTGATCAGTGAATGGATATCGTTCTTAAGCATGTCTGATTGTGACAAAGCATCCTGGAGGCCATGGAGGCTGCTGTGATCGCCAGTTCTTGGTTTTCATTCGTTCTTGTCCATGTGTGAAGGCTCGAGTTGTTGGTCAGGAGTCTCCTGACCTCTCTGAGTCTATCTTGCTGCATTCTGTTCTTCTGTTCTTCTGTTCTATTCTTCTGCAGACTCCAACTGAATCTGCTCTTGGTAGCTTGATAGCTTCTTGTTTGACTGGTGTCCTTCCTGGTACTTTATGCTGAGGGACAGAATGTCTAGTCTAGTCTAGTGATTTTGTTGTATGATAGTAGCTGGTACGTTAATGGTGCACCAAAATGAATTCCTCATAAAATGATCTATCATATGAGATCAAATACAGCATATTGCATGGAGAAGGAATCATATTTATTTATCAATAATTGTCCCAGTACCAATGACTACAATGACACAACACACATCAAGTATTTTGGTACATGACACTACATAACGCACGCTGAAGGGTTTCAGAATGTCCTTTTATGATGAGAAACAGTGGCTGCTGTTATCACAGCAGGTGACTGTAACTTGTCATAATTAGTATATAATTGGTATTTTAGCATTTGTTTCCCTTACAGTGGTATGTGTTAAGTCTTTGTGGCCCCTTCAGTAAAATGTAGTAAGTATAATCGAAACAGAGGTAAATAGACTTCAGCCATTCAAATTGGCCTCCAGTACTCAGGAGACACTCTCTAATCAATACTTCTGCTCTGGGTGCCTTTAGAAATGCCCTGAGGGTCCAATAAGCATTATCATCAGTATCCAAGAGGATACTGCAGCACACTGAGAAAGGACATATATTACAATGGGCTGCATTCGTAAAGCATGTCAGGCCTTCCACTGCAACATAGACCATGAAGCATTTCCACTAAAGTCTTATTGGGCATCTTCACAAGTCAAATCTACTTCTCTAGTTCTCTTTTTAAAATGAGAACATCCTGGTTGCATTGGAACAGAATGGAAAATATTAAGAGGCATTGTGAAATGGGATGAGACGCTAAAGATGCTGCTTGAAGAAAGGAAGATGAAAAAGTGCCACATAATTTGCAGTCAGGCATTTACAAACAAGCTAATAAATCCTTGCATCACAGAATGTAAACTAAAAGGCTCTGGGGAATTCTGGTCTGAGAAAGGGTTATTTTCACAGAGCGGAGGGGGCAGCTTGTCTGGTACTAAAGTTAGTCAGAGAGCTTCATAGCAAATGCTAGTATTGTAAACACTGTGAATATACTGCAGGAATTACGACAAGTTTCTTTATTCATTTGAAAGATTTCAACCATGAGAGTGCATGAAAAAAGTAATGACATCAATCCAAGAAGCTTGTCATCTATACATTTTTCCCACAGAGATGGCTTGCAGCATTTATTACACACAAATCGCTTCAAAAGTCTGGCCAAACTCATATTCAACCTTTTTCATTTTCAACTAAAATGGTTTGACAGCAACAAAGCAGGGCAACATTTTCTGGTTTATGCTGCGGATCAATTAAGGTTGATTGTCTCTCAGTGAAGCATAATATACTAGAAAAGCTCTACGGAAAGACATTTCCAAAAGATCAACGCATTCTAGCGAGAGTGCTAATGAAACAAGTCGTGAATGAAGAAAAAGGTTATAATTGAATGTACAGGCTTAATTATACAGTGAGGTTTATTGTTAAAAGACCAAATTATTTACATCATAGGGACAGGGGTTTACTGAGTCAGTTTTAAATGGCTTTATATTCATCATGACCACTACTATGTGTGCTACAATATTCACAATTTAAGGCTACTGAAGGATGTTAAGGATCTGAACATCAAAACCAGTGAGAAGGTCTGCAGTCCATTACTGTTATCAATCTTGAAACTTAATGTTCTTTCAGTGTGCAATCCTATATTTTGAGTTTAGGGATATTTTATTCCAACTGTTGCAACACTCTTTGTTCTCAAGCCAAAAAAGTAAATGACAAAGCTATATTATTATTACAGTATTTAGATGTATTATTACATCTTCAGTAGACATTTCTGTTGGATCTCCGCTTTTATGAGCGAGCTTACTCGTCTCTATTGTGAATATGTGGCTTTATTATTTGTGGCCACTGTAAGAAGTGCCAGAGACCTGTTGATGTTGTTGCAATTGCTTGGTTGCCGATAGAGGTAGATAAACGTATTGATACCCATTTAAATTTGTTGAAAACGGCTACAGAAGGTCAAAGGTCAACATTGAAGCCTTAATGCCTTGAAGATACCTGCATATTCCACAAATTAAAAGTTGTAGTAGGTTTAAAGTGTTAATCCTGAAGTTTGTCTGTTTTGGCGACACTAGCTGTGATAGCTGTCATTGCAGTGTTTGCCTACTGCCAAAACCAAATTCCACAAATCCATACGAAATATTGCTCCTCTGTACAGCGGTAAGAAGCGTAACGTCAATATGTAATCAAAACACCACACATTAACTTCAGAAAAACTTAGCAGTCCAAAAGATAATTTTCCACATCTGCAGCAATTTGTAGGTTCTTCTCTTCTTTGAGTTCTCCATCTTGAGAAGGTGTAACTAATATTTACTCTCATTTTTGTTGTAAGACGGTCACCTTCCTTCCTCACTAGAGTTGATAATGTTTGATTGTCGGAAGGTACTGGCATTTTTTGTCTGTTCAGCCGTGTCGAGTTGACAATCTAGCAACACCAACTCTGCTTGTATTTTAAACTCTCCACCAACGATCTCGTCTTCCGCATTCAGCGCATCAGCCACGACCCTCGAGCCATACATGCATAATTTCGTGTGCGTGCGTTTTTAGCGGGAACGGCCAACACGCACGAAAACTTGCATAGAGAGAAGTGCTTCCTGAATGCCAATACATTGAATGACTATTACTAAAAATATGCCAATGATGGAAAAAAATTAAAAAGTTATTAATATTAAAATCTTAAGGATTAACACTTTATGGAGTGAGTTACGATAGATCATATCGTTTCAAGGCCCCAAAAGACATCAGATTAACTTTACACCTGTTCTAAATCTGTAGGATGTATTCTATTGTACATGAATATACCTTATAAATTTGGTGTGGTATAGTTGTAACGAGTATGACAGGGAGACAAATATTCGGACAGATAACTTCCTACTCAAGTCTCTAGTCTTTCCCATACCAGTAAATCCTGTAACAACAGAGTTTAATTTGTATGTAATTGAACTCTTGGGGAATAACAAAGGAGAGGATCCAGAGGTGGAGAGTTTGAACACACGAGGGATGTCTGCACATATCCCTGGCGGCACGGTCTTGATTTTAGACGAGGACAGAAAAACACAGCTTATTAGCCCCATGTAAATACAGAATCAGCAGAGCAGAATCAGTTTAATAGATTGTGGATAATCATGGCTATTAGTAAATAACGCCATATTCTTCTCAGTCTGGAGAAACTATCCTTACTACTTATCCTAACTACTAATGCTTCAATCAAGATGGTTTGTAAATAGGGTCATACTCTCTGGGGCTAAAGAATACAAGCTTTTTGCCTTTTTGTTTGAGATGTATGGTAAAGAAAGCATTTACCAACTGTGTGGTGAGTAGAGCAAATCTTGCATTCTTAACTATCTCAAAAAAAGCAATCTTGTCCAGCATTGAAAATGCATTGTTTTATATATATATAATTATATATATAAAATTATATACAATTATATACAAACCTATTTTGTTTAGTGACAATATTTCATCAGAGGGCGCCATAACGTAATTACAGATTGAGCATGTAATGACAAGAGAAAAATAAGTCAAGATGAATTTAGAGTCAGCTTCTCAACCTCAGACCAGGCGCATGTGAGAAGAAGGTCCAGCAGAGTCCTGACCAAAGCTGGACAGTGTGTTTGAGTTTCACAGAGTATGGGCAGCTCCATCAATATTTAGCTCCTCCACCACCCCACCTTTCCCACAGATAAAAGCGAGCGGGGGCCAGAGTACAAGGAGACGCCACCTCTCCCAGTGTTGCTAATTATCCCTGTTTGCTTTCTGGGCAGCTCCCAGGCACTCTGATTGGATTTACTTGACAAAATAAATAAATGATCGTCATAAAAGTGTAATGGCACCTCTGTGACCTTTCCCCATACCTGGGCCATGTTAGCAAAGGTATGGTGGAGCAAACATCGTTGGATTCTTTTGTTCTTGTGTTAGATACATTCTGACTCTTAAAGCAGTCCTGATGCCTGCCAGGGAAAACCTTGTGTGTGTTCCTCACTGAGCTTCTGCCGGCTGTTTCTCATTGATGCCCTTGCATCAATTATTGGACAATCTTTTATGAAGAGGTTTACCATTTATGTCATTGATGACAGTCTGATGGCTAAAGATATATATCTTACAGAGGACAATATGGCTATGTTGTACTTGCAGATATCACTTCCTGAAACTCAAAATGTGGTGACAATGTAGCTCCCAACAACCAAAAAGAGAGTCACAATGCTGACATTGTTGGTGTTTACAGACAACTCTTACTCTTACTCTTACTCTTACTCTTACTCCTTAAAGGGCTTTTGCTTCTTGCCAGAAAGCTCTTGATGGGTTGCACATTTTCATTTGTTCTTTGGCTTTCTTTTTCTCTGTAGGTTGTAACCCAGCACTTGTCTTGTTATATTTGATTCATTCTCCTGATTGTGATACTGCTGGCTTGGTCCACAGGCCACTGTGGGTTATTTTGTTTGGTTGCCATATCCATAGAAATCAATGTAATATGTACATGGAAGACTTCCAGTTCATCTGTTATGGTCTAACGTGGTCTAATGTTTCCCAGCCCTATAAAATAGCAAATTTGACATTGTAGAGGCATATTTTAGGTGTTTATGGATAGCTACAATGAGAGTCATATTTGGCAGAGTCCGGCAGGCATGTGGAGCTTTACTAATCGGCTCTCAATAAGTGTTGCTTCCACGAGTTTAGCCAAGAAGTAAATAGTTTCCCTGTCAATTGATCTCTGTGTGATTCAGATTAGTTTGGCCTCTCCTGTGTTTAATTTGACACCAAGTTGACTGTTGTTCTCTCTCATTCGTTCTTTTTTTCCATTACATTTGCCAGTGTGTTTCTGAGACCATGTTTGTCTATGAAATCCAGTTGACAGAATGGGCTCCACTGGATTCCTTTTTTGTTTTTGGTGACATTGTCAGGGTCACGTCAATGACTGTTGAAAAAGCTAGCTGGCCATGAAGCAGTCTATTCCTGCCTGCTCCAAAGAAACAACAAATTGACGCTGAAAAGAGACAGTATTAATAGAGAGCTATAGTACAGCTATAAATAACTATAGTAAGTGTAGTACAAATGTATGCAAAATGTATTTCAAATCTCTGTCAAATGAATCAAACAAATAATCATCTCCTTCCACAGGGAGGTCAGGACACAGAGTCAGCTACCCATGGAGCTGGAAGATATTCGGTGTCTTGCTCAAGGACACTTCAGCAAGGCAGCTGCTTGTAAAGGCTTGAACTCGGCCCTTAGGTTGAAGGACGTTTTCCATACTCACCACGCCATCCTTTTGACGAGAGCAGTTCCATTTAGTGTATCAATACAGTCATAGTAGCATCAGTGAACCCATACAGCACAATAATGGTCTTTCCACCATGATTAGTACCTTTACTTTGATGACAATAATTCAATTAATCTGTTTACATGCATGCTGAAAAGGCTCTGTTAATATTCCCATTTGCAATGTTGCGTACTGTGATTATCAATTGAATGTAACTCCTTTCCAACATCAGTCATTTCCCTCCTGTCATGTAGCTCCTATTGTATTTATGCTGCTTCCACAAACACAATCCAGTGTTGAGACTTGAAGTACAAAATCAGAACGTAAAAGAAGAAGCTAATAGTTGTAAAAACAACAACTCAAGATGTATTGGGAAGATGCTGCAAGTTGTGAAACCTCGACAGGCTTACTCAGAGTGTGGTGATGAATAATGTGACTAATATCACAGTGCTCCATACTTCTTAATCTTAGTATTAATACTCCATATATGACTTCTATTTAAGTAACATAATTAGATGAAGGTGTTTGCATGTCCTTATTTTACTATTGTCATTCTGACAGTAAAATTTCAATATAAATGGCAGTTAAATACTTGACTGCCTTGACAACATCAACATAAACCTCATTTTGATGTCGCCTAAATGGATTTCCCAAATTTCAAACACCAACATTAATATTAGCAATCCACTGAGTATTGCAAACAGCTGAAATAGTGTTTTAAGTCACCTTTCGTGTATCAACTTACATGTCATTGGGTTTACCTTCTGCGCTTCTGCAAAGATCTAAGCTTCCACTGCTCTCAAGCCAATCGCAGTCTGTTTCCAAGCAAATATGCTGGGTGGAATAATGATATCTCAAGCAAATGGTGTAGCACATGTAGCATGTAAATAATCCAGTTTCTGCTTTGATTGGAAACAAAATGTTGGAAATGTCATGTAATCATTCTTCCAAAACCCATACCTCCACTCTCTAGCCGTGCTAACACACCTTCAGTGGTGGAGCCACACAGTTGCGCCCTATTGGCTGGGACAGGGAGACACTGCCTCAGTGGCTGAGACTGTGCAGTGTGCCTAGCCCTCAGGACAGCCCCTAGAAGCCAGCTTTCGCCTTGCCTGTCTGCCTGTCTGTCACTCTCTCTCGCTCAGAGGCTCGCTTTATTGTCTCTGTCAGTTGTGAGCCGGTGGTTTGCCCCCACTCACTGTCACCCCTCTGTCAGGCCCTGACCGATAAAGCTAGCGCCGGCGCCAATCTCCCTTCTTCAGCTCCGTTGGCTGTTCCTGGACTCCGTTCCACCACTAATTAGCTCTTCGGAGACTTCTCTT
>CABFOQ010030894.1:0-14233 GCA_900660455.1 Gephyroberyx darwinii
TATGAGAGACTGATGTAGACTTTATACCTCTGTAGCATGGCGGTACCGTTCGTGCAGGACTGGGACCTCGTTCAGACTCTGGGAGAAGGAGCCTATGGAGAGTAGGATTGATTTTTATCATTATAATTTCCAGCATTCACTTTGTTATTCTTAATGCCATTGCATCTCTGACTGGTGTCATTCATTCAGTTTTCTCCTCATGTCATGGCACGAACGTCCTCCATTAGTCTTGTCTGGGGGGCATCTTGAGGTGATTGTGTGTTCTGAAGTTAAATATTTTTTGTACCCACATGAATAAAGATTTAAAAAAAAAAAAAAAAAAAAGATCCTCCTCTCATCGGAGGCTTTCTTCATCCTCTCATTTCTCTCTTTAACTTTTCCTCCTTGCTTTACTTTAGTTCGTTCCCTAATCTTCCTTGCCCCCCCCACCCCATCTTTCCCTTCCCAGAGTGAGATTGCTGGTGAACAGACAGACTGAGGAGGCGGTAGCGGTGAAGGTGATCGATACCTCTCAGGCTAAGGAGTGTGCTGACAATGTCAAGAAGGAGGTCTGCATCCATAAGGTAGGTCAGTCACCTTGGTATAACCTGAATTAGAAAGGCGTAATATAGGCTTATTTTATGTGATACTCTATTGATCCCTGGAGCTCGTAATGGTTCACTGTCTTGCTCAAGGGCACCTCAGCAGAGGATGTTTTTACCGACACAGGGGCTTAAACCCAGGTCTTAAATTTGAAGGGCGTTCTCCCTGCTCACTACGCCTCCCCGCTCCCCATTTAACGTGGGAATCATCTTAGAAAATCCATGCAATCCAGTGCTTTGGTTTTTGAACGATCCGATGCAGAAATTGATCACATTTGTTTGTGAAGTTTGTGGGTAAAAATATTTACGTATTAAGGATGTCTGAATTCAATTGAAAAATATGAAATGGGCACTAGTTTTCTGATTGATCATTTTTACTGTTATTTAACCAGGCAAATTGACTAGGAACATATTCTCATTCACAACCAGGGCTCTGTGTTAAGTGAATCTTTGCTTGCATACTGTGTAACTTTTAGTCCTGTTCAATAGATTCTCAGCCACCCCAACATCGTACGTTTCTTTGGCCATCGGAAAGAGGGCCCGACTGTCTACCTCTTCCTGGAGTACTGCACTGGAGGAGAGCTGTTTGACCGGATAGGTGAGACAGACCCATCTGGGGCGGCCAATCACAGGGCTGCTTTCTAGTAGGGTTTGATCAACGTGGGTTTTTAAGGGCCAATACTGATATTTTTAGACTGAAGTTGCCAGTAGCCAATATTTTGTGCTGATATTCAATATTTTTACAATATAAATTTCCATTCCAAAAATTTCAAGTATTGAGTGTTTGCCCCAGAGTTTTATTTGCAGGGTGGAAAGGCCTCTGAAATGGCGTTTAGATCATCATGTATTGTGACACTAAAACCCTCACATTGAAACCCAGACTAATGATACTCTTTCAGATGGGTGAGCAGTTCCTTAAGGCAGGGTGACCCACCACACTTTCAATTCAATGACTATGGGAAAATAAAGAAAATAAAACATCATTGCAGGTTTTACAGTCTCTTTTCATATAGCTGTGGTCAGGGAAGAACCTCCATCGTATCGGCAGCGGACGACACGTCTGACCAATGTCCAATATTTATATCTTATATCTATATCTATCTAACCGTAGTTTCTAGCAACACTGTGGGTGTCTGTTGGATATCTGGACTCATGTCTTTCTCTCCATCTTAGAGCCAGACGTTGGGATGGCAGAGAAAGACGCTCATAAGTTTTTCCAGCAGTTAATAGCAGCTGTGGTGAGTGACGCAAATGAATCTGTTGGTCTGATCTCCTTCCCCTTTTCTGGTCTCCTTAATTCCTTAATTCCACGTCTTGCAGGAGTACCTGCACAGCATTGGCATCACCCACAGAGACATAAAGCCTGAGAACATATTGTTGGATGAGAAAGGTGAGGGAAAGGCGATGTGTCTTTTAATGACCATCATTGACACCGTTCTGTGTCGCCTCATGCGTGTTTGTTCATGTGCTGCTCTGTTCTTTACCTCAGATAACCTGAAGCTGTCAGATTTTGGGCTAGCAACTATGTTTCGTCACAAAGGGCGAGAGCGTCTTCTGACCAGACTCTGCGGGACACTTCCCTATGTGGCACCAGAGCTTCTCAGCCAAACGGAGTTCAAAGCCCAGCCTGCGGATGTATGGGCGTGTGGAATAGTCCTCACTGCCATGCTCGCCGGAGGTAGGACAACAAAACAAACTATGCACCGTTTGTGATAATAAGAACTGAAAGTCACTGGGATCATTTACTGTGGTCAAATGCTTCTACAACCTACTGATGCTGAGTCTTAATGGGCCTTAATGGAACCAGCAGTTCAAGGCTCATGTACTGATATGTATGCAGCATAGTTATCCTGAATTGGCCATAATTGCGGAGTCTGTATGCAGTAGAAACATTTCGTCATGGTTATTGTGTTGCTTTCATTTCAGAGCTGCCATGGGACCAGCCCAGTGAGAGCTGTCAAGAGTATTCAGACTGGCTCCAGAAGAAAACTTACTTACCGCCTTGGAAGAAGATACAACCAACACCTCTTAGTAGGTCTCAAAAGTTCAAGTTGGCGGGGGGGGGGTTGCTGTTGGAAGTTTGAAGCCTTTATATTCACCCATCACTTCTCTTTGTAGGTCTGTTGTCTAAATTACTGTTGGCCAGTCCACAGGGGCGCATCGCCATCTCAGACATAAAGAAAGACCGCTGGTTTACCCAGGCCTACAGACCAGGTACTCACTGGTCCCAACACCATTCCACCCTAACAATTTCCCCATAGTATGACTGACTAAATCAATTCAATCAATTCACTGTTTTTCTGTTGCTATGTTTGGTTAGGTGGGAAGCAGCAGTCAGATTCTCTGGGCTCGGCAAACAAACTCCTTCGCACTGATTTAGGACTGATTTCTCGAACCAGCAGGTCAGCTTTGTGTCTAAGTCTTTCTGGTTGTACTTCATTGCCGTATTTCCTTTTCTGCTAGTAATCTTGAGCCCTTCTTCCTCTTATTGTAGCGACGACAGGGTGCAGTTCTCCAGCTCCCAGCCTGATCCTCCCGCGGGAGGCTGCATGTGGGAAGCCATGTTGTTTATCGGTCAAGCGGCGGAGGGCCAGGTTAGCTTTTCCCAGCCGGCCAAGCCTGAGCATATGCTGCTGGGTAGTCAGCTAGTAGCCACACCAGGAGCCAGCCAGGTAATTTGCAAACTCTGCCCTACACATCGTATTTTCACATGAATACAATGTGACCTATTTCTAAACTCTCTTGCCTGTCCTCTGTGTGTAGACCCCCTGGCAGAGATTAGTGCGGAGAATGACGCGCTTCTTCACCACTGTGGACACTGATGCCTCCCTCGCTGCCCTGAGAGACGCCTGCATCGGCCAGGCACTGACTTTCAAACACACCTGCAACAACCAGGTACATATGTACACACACACAGCAAGCTGAACACACTCTGGCACTAACCAAGCACTCAAAACACACATCCGAACACACACTCTTGTAGCTGCTGCAGTCACACGTAACTTTAATGCCTCTCTCCTTGCCCTATAGGTGACAGTGAGCACATTGGACAAACGCAATAACAAACTCATCTTCAAAGTCCATTTACTAGAGATGAATCAAAGAGTGCTACTGGACTTCAGACTGTCTAAGGTGAGCCTTCTTGGTTTTTACATTTTAACATCAGTAAGGTCACATTAAGTCTGAGACATTAGTATAATTACCATAAACAAACAAAGACCATCATCAAGAAGATTGGCAGCGGGACTGGGCCTCAGGGGTCTAAGGTGCATACCACAGAACTGTGACGTCCTGGGTTCGAATCAGGACGGGGACCTGGACGGGGTCGCATTTCACCCAGTCTTTCCTGTGATAAAGACTCTCTTTATCACAACAGGGTTTATGGGAAAAGTCTTTTGAGAAACTCGAGCACTAACAGTACAGTTATCTTGTACGAATCATCTTGACCATGGTCTTGATTCATTTTAAGGTAATTCTACTAACACTGCAATTAATTATATATTTGTGTTACTACGGTAGCACCATCTTTAAAAAGACTATATAGTTACGTCTAACCAGCTAATGGTTAGGTCCAGGAGGAACTTCAACTCATCTGTGTTGTGAGAGCTTGTGTTCATGTTCTCTTTGGCTAGAGAAATGGTGACATGTGTCTGTGTGTTTCCAGGGTGACGGTCTGGAGTTTAAACGTCTCTTCCTGAAAATCAAACACAAGCTCAGTGACATTATCAGCACTCAGAAGATCCTGCTCCCCATCACATAACCAGTGACTGCAGACAGCAGGAGTCATGTGTTTGTCACTATCCATGACTATGAACATTTGAAGAGGAACCTGTATATAGTTAGCTGTTCTAAGGAAGACACTTTTATCAGGATATTTTAAATGTATTGTTCTGTTGTGGTTGCTCGTCTGTTTCCAAGTGTGTGTGTGTTTATGCTCTCTTACTTGTGTCCTTGTTTTATACTTTTGGAGTGGGGTTATTTCAGCCACTCCTAACTAAGGGTTAGTTTTGAGTTAGGGTTTAGTGTTAAGATTAGTTTTGTGTTAGGTAAGGGTTAAAGGAATAGTTGACCCCAAAGTAAACAGTCCGTATCTACTCACCTACAAAAGTCCAAAAGTTCTGCTGTAAAAAGATGGCCCCATTAACTTGAAAAAATTTGGGAGAAGAGATTGAACGACGGGCTAAGTCATGTGGTGAGGTATTCCTTTCTGGTTAGGGAAGCTAGTGAAAGGAAGGTCCCCATAAAGTAGGTTTGTATGTGTGTATGTGCCCATGTTGCCTTTTTGAGAACACAGATATGTTCTGATTGTTTGCGGTGATACAGTCCACAGGCTTTAATAAATTGTGAATTTAAAAGACCAACATTGTAAGCTAAATGCTATTGCATATCACACTGTGTTACTGAGGATAACCGCTCACTCGGCAGTCACTTAGGATGATTTACGTAGATATGATTTCAGTACAGTTTTTGCCATTATCCCCTCAAATCTAAAAATATCTTAGATAATAGTAGTGGTATAGTAGATAATTGTAAGACAATTGAATCAGTAGGGGCTGTTCAGGCCTGTAAGTAGCCTACTAAAATTGAACATTTCCCTTGTCAAAAAAAAATACACCCGTTGGCTGAGTATACATGCATGGCTCACTTTTTTAATATGACACGCATCACATTTGGTAGAGGAAGAAATGTGAGGAGAACTTGTAACTATTCTAACTATGCCGAATTGATGTAAATGAAGTTTTGTGAGTGTATGGTGAGCAGACGGACAAAGTAAAAGTGTTTAGTTGAACGCTGATCTAATGCGGTTATGATGGTACAAACATAAAAACTACTAGGGTCAAGTGTGTACAAAACAAGCAGGATGCAATCAGGGATGAAAGGTGATTGTGTCCTCGGTATACAACTAGGACCCCGTAGCCTTGACCGTGATGGTGACACTGACAGGCTCGTTATCATCTCCAGGGGGCGGGGCTTGCTCAGTGATGGGCGTGGCACTCAGGGGTGAGGCGGCTCGGGGTGAAGCTGCTCTGGGCAATGCCATGGCTGGACCTGGAAAAGATCAATTTCAAGGATTGACGCTATGAGCAGTTCAGAAACAATTATGAATTTAATTGAATTAACTGAACAGTTGGTACTTGGGAGGGGGGGGGGATAGGACAAACCTGGGCTGGGTGAGGCACCAATCTCTTCTATTTCTTCCTCTGCCCCTCTTACCACTTCATCCTCTGGAAAGTTGATGTTCTCCCTGGACTGGCTGTGCTGCCTGGGCAGACCAAGAGAACAAACAGTTTATTAATGGCTGGTCTGTGCACATAATCGGTGCTAAACATAAGCTTGAAGGGCAAATTCCAACTTTTAAAATTGAAATATTACATACAGATGTACAGGTACTCACATGCCAAACAGCAAGTCATGGAGTCCTATGGGGAGAAACACAATAATTACTCTATGCTTTTACCATAAACATGCAGGACATGTAATGGGACAACACCTTCTTGGAAGACTCACGAGAATTGTTGCTGCGGTTGCGTATTATGTACAGGAGCAGCAGCACTGTGAGGATGGCTGCAAAGATCATCCCCCCAATAGCTGCTCCAATCACAGCAGGGTATGCATTGAAGGGTGGGTCCGCTGCAACACATCACAGTTACCATAGAAAAACAGTACACCTATGCCAATGAAGAAACAGTTGCTATATCTCATAGTTATACAAAGTGCCATCTCCCAAAGTGGTTCTCAACCTTTGCAACACGGTGGCTTCAAGACAAATCCACAGCGCAACAAATTCTTGCCTGCTTACAAAGGTTAAAGTAGGTGTAGGTTCATAAGTTTGATTGGTAGAAAGAAAAGAAATTTGAGCAAATTTGTGACCTCACCCCATAAAACATTTTTGTGCCACAGTATGGGTTGAGAACCACCGGCCTATCCTGCCCTGAGCTGTGACCCTGTCTACGCCCTCAACAGAGTCACCTGGCTGCAGCCAGAGCCTACTAGATTCTGGACAGTAAAACACAAGCATTAGCCAGGACAGGTAATCACACAGGCCAGTTGGAGGAAAGGTGAGGATGCACAGGGAAGGAGGTATAGAGGAAGTGAGGGAGTGAGGGGAAAGAATAAGAAAGGGTGTTAAGCGGTGAGGTGAGTGTGTTTTGTGTTTGTGTATATGTCTTTAACCTAAGTGGATAACAAAAATAGAAAAACAAAAGGTTAGACCGTCATTGGATTATTCATTGTCATAACAGCAGTCAGGGTACCACGTTCAGCAGACACCGACAACACATTCACATAATCACCTAACTCGCCTGTCACTTTCATCTCACATATCTTTGTTTCTCTTCCCAGCCCTGTGTACCTTTAGCACCTTTTCATCAAGAGATGAACTCAAGACCCTCTCTCTTCCTCACGTCCCTCCCGACTACCACATGTCCAACCACACAGTATTCACTCCATTTCAGTTACCTGGAGTCTTTATAGCAGAAGGGTGTCCAATGGTACGGTGGTTGACTGGTGTGATGCGGAACTGGTAGGTGATGGTGGGTGTGAGTCTTCCCAGTGTATGACTTCGGACTTCTGGGTCCTGGACGACGGTCTTGTGCCAGTCTGTGGGACTACTCCTCTCCTCCTCCTCTCCTCTTCCCCTGGCTGGTTGCACCAATCTGTGCTCCAAGATGAAACTCGTCAGCGCTCTCACTTTCTCTCCATCATTCTCTCCATCGTTCTCTGTGCGCCACTCCACCTCCACCTCGTTGCGCTGACGGCTGCTGTACATCACTTTGACCAGGGTTGCATTAGGTGGCATGGGATACCCTGAGGAGGAGACAGAGACAGCCAAACAGAAGCATAATCTAAAGCATGTATCTTAACAACTGGTAGGAAAACTATTGCTATTGGAAAATAGTTCTTACTCATGACCAATAATGTGACGGGGATCTCAGTTCCTCCCACTGCGTTGGAAGCGGAGCACCAGTATTTGCCACTGTCATTTGTCTCGTCTGCCTCCTGCACAGTCAGGTTGGCCCAGGCAGCTGCCCGCTGCAGCACATACTTTTTTGGGGTGTCCCACACTTCCTTTCTCCTGTTGTTGAACCAGGTGATTTGATTGGCTGGAGGATAGTTGGCTCTCAGGATGCAGGTGAGCTGGACATCACTCCCCTCATATACAGACACAACACTGCGCTGTGTCATCAACACAGGAGCTTCTACAGGTGACAAGTGAATGTATGATTAAACGAAGGAATGAACATCTTCACTGCAATGCGCTTGTAAGGAGAACAGGTTTTTTCTGACTATGTGCACTAACCCAGTGTGAGCCTGCAGGTCTTGGTCTGGACCAAAAGTGGGTGCTTAGCATGGCAGGTGTAGGCCTGCCCACTGTGGGCGGTGCCGTAGCGAAGTACCAGGATGTTGGAGTTCTCTTCCCCTGCTTGGCCCTGGCCACCAGGGCCCTCCCACCACAGCAAGGCCCTTGGGACCCCTCCGTTCCAGGAGCAGGACAGCATCAGGTACTGGTTGTTACGGGTCACATAGGCAAGACATACTGGCTCTGCAGGGGGAGAATCTGGTATAGAGGAACAGGTGGGAGTGAGGTGAGCAAAACATTCTCTCTCATATCATCATTCTTGTTTTGTTTTTGTTTTTTTCATACTGTGCTTTGTTTTTATTTCTACACTCACACGTGCGTGTGCTGCAATATTTGGTATGGTCGAGGGCAGGGTGGGATGCCAAGCATGTGAACAAGGTATTGTTGGAAGTCTGGGCTACAGACTGCAGTAAGGTGGCATCGTTGGTCAGTTTATCTATTTCCTGTCCTGGGCCAGCCACATCTTGTCCCAGGCCAAGCAGGCCTCGAGTCCAGTAGAGGGAGGAGGAGGGCAGTCCACCCGGCCAGGAGCACTGCAGCCTCAGAGCCGTGTGATTCAGAGCTGGTTCCACAGAGCAGGAAGGGGAGCCATCAGGTGGGTCTGTGGGGATAAGATACAACGTAACAAGGCAGTGTGGGGCCACAACGGGGACTCAGGAAGCCATCAGGAGAAGAGAGAGAATGCCTGTGGGGTTACAGCATTCAGGATGGTGGGTATAAATCAGCTTACCAAAACTATACAAGAAGAAATATGCTTTTGACTTCTGTTTCCTTAATTCAAAACTATCTTGTGAGCGAACTACAAAGCAGATGTATGTCAGTAATACTATGCCTTACTAACTTTTCTAATGTGTAAGATAGATGTGTGTAAAAAGGGAGTGCTCTATAGCTCTCTTGGGTGACTGATTGATTGTGTTAGATCAGGTGCATGCCCTGTGTAACTACTATAAATGCAGAGTTTAAAAGAAAACAGTAGAGCAGAATGACAAGCATTGGCCTTGTAGCCAACCAGTGCTTGCCATGGCTGTGACATCACAGCTCGGTACCTGTCAGAACCTTCTGAGAGTCCCATCACCTTCCCCGCCGTCCAAACAGGAGAATAGGTCTGCTGCATTCCCACTCTGCTGTGTGTCTGTGTGTGTGCCAGGCAGGGCTGGTGTCTAACTGCATGACAGCATGTGTGCATGTGCATTTGCAAGTTTGCAGGTTTGGATGTCGTAAAGGTAAAAAGATCAGGGAGTGGTACTTAGGACAGGGGTTCGGTGTTAATAAAGATGGAAATCAACAGTGATTGCAATCCTGGGGTGTGTTCTTCAGTCCTGTAAATGATCGAGTTTGAATGATTTGCTAAAATATATCAAAATTAGATTTCAAGGTTTTATACCTTTTTGTATTGGCAGTACCAAGACAGAAGAACACAGGTTAGGACTGAGAGGTGAAGTTCAAAGAATATGAGGATGGCTGAGGCATGATCCAAGGTCAAAGGTTAGGGGTGAAACTCACAGTAGACAGTCAGACTGATGGTTTTTTTGGAGCGGGTGTTGAGGTAGGTGTTCTGCGCCAAGCAAGCGTAGTTGCCAGTGTGCATGCGAAGGATCTTGGTGATGGTGAACTGTTGTCCAGTGTAGACCTGGGAGTTGTTGTAGAACCAGACATATTGACTGGGGGGGTTGGACTGGGCTTGACACAATAAAGAAACAGTCTCTCTTTCCAGGGCTGAGTAGCCTCGCTCTGTCACACTGTACGGAGTCACATCTATCTGAGGAATATCCGGGCCAACTGGGGAGAAAGGACATAAACACACTCAAATAATGAACTCAAACACACACTTAAGTAACTTCATAAGATACAGATAATAGTAAACCTGCTTATTATGTGGTAACTGTTGTACTGCCTAAAAAGTATTGAGCTGTAGAAGATATTTTGGTTAAGATATTTGATTCATAAATTACAAAGAAAACATGAAACTTGTAATGGGAACAATTACACTACACTACATCTACACAACTCAAATGTCCATTTAACAATTGCTTGAATTTATTAATTGGTAAGTTTGAATTCAGCATTGACCTCAGTATTCAGCATTTATACATCTTGTCTTTATGGCTGGGCTATCTGCATGGGCAGAGTGTGCCCTGCCCAGAAAAGCCCACAAGCCCCTATGTTGAAATGTTAAACAACCAAAATTGGGTCCATAGTTAGGACAACATGGGCTTCAATGCCTTGGAAACATATAACATTAGTCAAAAAAAAAAAAAAGTAGTGAGGGATTGTGAGGAGGAAACACTTCTTCAATACACTACCCTATTTTGGAAAACAGCTGTATCAGTTTTATAAACTACACTAGTGGCTGCTTGAGCTAAAATTGTAATTTACATTCCAAATACAAAATGTGCCCCGGGATCAAACACAGAAAAGGAGCTAAATACAAAACAAAACCTAAACATGAATGATTAACATACATGCTACAAGCAGATATAGAAATTTCAATGAATTATCAGACAAGGTAAGTTCAAAAGCAGTTGCACTGTCCTGCATTCAAGGCAAGTTCATGGTGATATTTTAGGTGGTTACTCGGCCACTGGATGACTCTGAGCATGACAAATGCTTAACGTGCATGTCTCCATACATGATCAGTTAATTACACATGAGAAATGACAAAGAGATTTACACATCAGAATGAAAAGGCACATCAAAACATAAAAATCATCATGTTTTTAGAATGGGAATTGCTAAGGGGGACTTTCATGTTAAATTAAAAAAAAAAACGATATTCTGATCCGTCATTACACACAAACACCCTAATGAAAGCCCATATTTAGGTTTGAATCAGAATTCATGAAATATGGCATGGGGTTAGTTAAGCGGTTGTTAAGCTCTTATTATTAATGTGTTAAAAGCCAGAGGTCATGAAAAGTGTTACAGTTATACCATGATTTGATTATATCATGTAGAAACTTGAAATTGAAGTTGAATGAAGAGCCAAAAACGCCATAGTATATTCTACTCACAGATAATGTCAAGCCATATGCGGTCAGAGCGCTGCCTGTTGACCACGTTGCTGGCCAGGCAGCGGTACCAGCCGGTGTGGTTTCGGTTGACATTGGTCACGTTGACCAGGCTGCTGTTGCCTTGAGCAAAGGTTGTGATCAAGCCACCGCGGGTTTCGTGCTCCCATACATAGTGGATCGGTCCAGTCCCATTTTCCAGGCCACAGCGCAACGATACTGAAGATCCCTCCGCTGGAGATGCATCACTCAGTAGGATATAAGGCTTACTGACTGGAACTGTATTCAAGAGAGGATCACATAGTGTCCAACACAAGCTATCTACACAACATAGAAGAAGGCATGCGTATTAGTCAGGCAATACTACTTTTTCACCTACAGTCTAGAGCGCTGTAGTGGGTGGAATTGGGGTACTGAATACCCAGGGCCCCAAACTGAGGGAGGGCCCCTAAAATATCTGGACTCAAGTGTATATTTATAAATATTTTATACTTATATTTTACATTGCTCTGGTTTCAAAACAGGGTTTAATTGAAATCTACAAAACCACAAACCAAACCTTCTCAAAAATATAATACAGCAACTGCATCTGTGTTATCTGAGACAAACTAGAACAAGCAGAAGCACAATCTGGCTAGGTTTTTCCTGTGCGGAGCAAAACAAAATGATTTTGGACAGAGGACTACTGGTGAAAGTATGGTTATGACAGCACATTAGCACCATCAGGGTTTGTCATAGATTAAATGATGGCTACACCCCTGCCTGCAATAGCTATGGTGTGTTTCTTACCACGGACAGTTAGGTGTACATAGTAGAAGTAGAATTTCGCTCCCTGGTTTGTGTCATACAAGGCCTGGCAGGTGTACAGCCCCTGTGCAGCCAGGGGCAGTCTCTCAATGCTGAGAGAGGCACTCTTTGAGATGACTCTCAGCTCTCCGAGTGTCTGAGCCAGCTTCTGGATCTTAGGTCCTTTCCCAAAGTCGTAGACCACAACTTTCATGGCTTCAGTGCCAGGCTTGTTGAAACCCCAGATGTACACGTCAGGTAAGGTGGTCCCGCACTCCAGGATCACCGCTCTGCCCAACACCCCGGCCACACGTGATTCATTATACACCACCTCCCCAGGGTTAAGGATCTCCACCGCTGGAGAAGAGAGAGAATACATGGAAGTGCACGCAAATGCGCATGTGTGAAGGTAAAGGAGATGGTGGTGTTGTGTGCCCTGTTTCGGGTTGAGTTACAGGATTGGTTACACTGCAAGTTGGCTCAAACTTAATTTAATGGGGGGGATTCCAAAATAGATACAGGATTACTCAATCAATGTTTCCACTGACAGTCAAACTACCTCCTGCTGTATTTTTGTTCTTTAACCCTAAACCTACCCCCCGTCTCACACACTCTCTAATTCTTAACATATGTGCCATCAACAGAAGCAGATCAAATTAGTGGTTGCCATTTTAATGTCTATTTATTTGCCTTAAATACTCAATGTCTATATAAATTATCTGATTCTACTGAAAACCAGTATCTCTTTACTGAAAATAGATAAGTATAAAACAGTTAAAAGAGGTTAGAAAAGACTTACCATATGCCGTAGAAGACAACAGGCTGGCAAGCAGACAGAGAAAGGGAAGCCCTAGCAGTTGGGCCACCATGATATCATGATGATCCTAAGTCCCACAACCTCTCCACCAAAAAAAAAGAAAGAAAGTAAAGCTTCTGGAATACAATAACTACCTATTATAAGTTTCCACAAATGTTAAAAGTCCCTAAGTTTCTGCTCCTTCATCCAGTTGTTTCATGGAGAATCTACTCGTAGCTGCTGGCTTCATCAGACTGAGAGTAGGAAGGGACTGAGGGTCACTAAACTGATTTGGGCTAAATAATTTATGCTTTTACCCCTCTCTCTCCCGCTCTCTCTCTTTCTCTCTTTCTCTCTTCAGCAGGGCTAGAATAACACCATGATACTGAGCTCATCTATTATAGAAGACAGACGGATGGATGGACAGGTTAGCATTCCATGTGCACGCTCGCACACACACACATGCATACGCACACGTACTCACTCACACGCATGTCCATTAACTAATAGCTTAACAATCCAAGATGTTAACATTTGAACAATATTCTCAATAAAGACATGTAAAAGTATTTTTTTAGGTGTGTTATTTGTTAAATCACATTGTGTTATATAGACACAGACACACTTGTAGACAGACATGAGAGGTAAGGGCTCAGTGTCGGCCTCTTACTACCTGTCCTGTATTTACACCTAACCTCAACTCTGCGAGAATGATTCTTATTCTGCGTTTTTTTTCTCGTTGAATGTAAATTGTATGTTTTGGAGAAAGGGAGAGTGAGAGGACTAGTAAGTCATGAATGAATGCAAGACAGCGATCGCTTTTCTTCACTTGGCAGAGGTGGACTGAATTGTGCCAGAACCTAAACAGACACTGAAGGCCACCATGTGAGAATTCTTTGGTCTATCAGCCATATCCTAATAAGAAAAAGATATCAAGTGAATTCAAATGAAAAAAATTAGAAATAATTTGAAATAGGAAGATATAGTTAGCAGCGTTTCTAGTTTGTATTGAGCATTAAGCAGAGATTGTTTGGAAAGTCAGATTTTTCACTTTCACTCATTTACAAAAACAGTTTTATAGGGAAGTCGTGATTAAACTTTATACAACCCATACAACTGTTTGGGTACCGCTTCATTTTTTCTGTAACTATTATTGTACGCTAAGTGACTGAAAGCGGAAAAATACTTTAAAATGCAATATTATTTCAATAGATATGTATGGTACTACATGCTATATTACTAAATTAGTGTGCTCCTCATAACACAACACACAATTTGAATTATATATGACCCTTTAAAGGTAATATATTTAAGATTTTCATTTTAATCTAGCCTACAATACTCTCAGTATGTCAAATGATATAGTGGAAGGATGAACTAATAGTGGCTAGTGAGAGGGGGCAGTCTTACACCATACTCAGCTCTTACTATCTGTGTGTGTGTGTGTGTGTGTGTGTGTGAGAGAGAGAAAGAGAGAGAGAGAGGGAGAGAGACGTTCCCTCTTCCCTCAGCAGCTATGGTGGCGAGAGAGAGAGAGACTCCTCACATTCCCTCTCTCCTCAGCAACTAAAGCCCTTGACTACTAACTCCTGCAGGCACAGAGCGTTTCACTACAGCTACAATACACACAATAGGCCCAGGCCAAACTGTGTGTGTAGTGTGTGTGGCTGTAGAGATGAGGGGCTTTTCTAACTGGTTTGGG
>CABFOQ010030894.1:14253-25949 GCA_900660455.1 Gephyroberyx darwinii
GAGAGAGAGAGAGAGAGAGAGAGAGAGAGAGAAACTGGCTCGTTCTCCATGCTTACTTACCAGACTAGGAAGTGAAAGTGGCATGGAAAACAGAAAACAAGATAGCCCTTCTTTGGGTATTTACAGTGATGATTATAAAATTGATGATGGGTAAAAATCAAAACATACTCTAAAATAAATAATGCTAATCAGAAAGCTGTACTCATTACACTGTACTAAATATTTATACTTCCAGCACATTTCTCCGGTAACATAATTGTACACCTCTTGAAATAATGCTTTCAGTGATACTGGCAATAGATGACGATAACTACACCATATGAACTGCATTGTCTTTTAATTGGAATTAACCACTTAAAACCAATTTGGAGCGAGTATGGTTTTTAAGGCTAAGTCACCCAAGGGTCACTGAAAGTAATCAGATTTCATAACTGAGTTTCTAAGTTCCTGTGTGTTCATTTTGAACCTTCCCAATGCTGCCCCTGAATAACATCATGTCTGTATAAAGTAGTATAGAGTATAGTAGTATAGTATAGAATATAAAAATGTCAGAAGAGTTTTGTGGTTTTCAGTCTAGCAGTACACTGTTGATACACTTTTACATGGTCATTTTTATTTATGCTAAAAATGCAAGGTTCTTGAACAACCAGTGTCAATGGATACTAAAACCCACAGATGGCCACAAATAAAAACATTAATGTGATAAACCAACCAAGCATCAGTAAGTAAAAAGTTCCCTTGCAAAGAAAAACATAAATGATACAAAAGTACAAGTACAGTAAAATATTACATCAGGTCAGGAAGTAAGGGAGGTGAGGTCTTCTGTTCTTCAGTGGAATGATTGGTCGGTTTGCTCGACTTACACTGGAGTGAATGATTGCATGAAAAAGGGAGTGTGAGAGGTAGAGTAGGAGAGTTTTTTTGTTGTTTTTATATCGTAGGACAAAGTGTGGGGTCAACTGCATTGGACATCGGGAGATAATCTCATCCATTCAGTCTGAAGTCATTTCCAACCAAATATAATAGATTTATGTAATATAAACTCATTCCAACCTCATTTCCACTGAAACCCAAATCATCTGTAATTTGATCTTCATCTTCAGTGAACTCTAAACCTATGACTTAACCTTGCTGGTCCAATAATCTTCTCCTCTCAAAGAATAGACACACATTAAGAGACAGGAAAAAAGACAGAAAACATTTCAAAATTGGACTTAATCCTAAACCCCAAAACATAAGATCATCCCTTCTTTGCGTTCCATTGTCCTTTGACTTCCGACTGTTGCCAAAATAACAGGGCCATCTCCAACACTGCCTGTTACCTGTTGTCCAGGCCAGGCATTTGTCCACCCCCCTCATGGGAAAGGTTTAGGGTTTGAATAGGGTCATCTCATCTGAGATCACTGGAGAGGGCTGAGTTTGTAGTGAGGGTTGAGTCAGACGTACTGTTCTTTGGGAAAAGTGTACGGAGCAACTCCTGGTGGAGGAGAGGACAAACCCGGCACTGACGGGTATTTAAAGATGGCAGTAGTGTGTGAAGGGGGAGAGAAGGTATTTTTGGAGGCCTGGGTGAAGGAGGTGGTGTTGGTGGTGGTAGCGGTGGGCTGTGAGGAGTGGTAGGGATGCTGGGGCAGAAATGAGAGAGGGGGGTTGATCGGAGGGGAGTAGGGCTCCGGGTAGTCCTCCTTGTTGCAGGCCAATCTGTAGCTCACATAGTCTGCTGTGTTGGGAAGCTCCTCGTAAAATTTTCCAGAATGCTGTGGAGAGATAAGAGACATGTCGGGATTTGGAGCCAACATACATACATACATACTGTACATACATACTAAATACATACATACATACATGTATTAGAATTATTTATGTCTACATATTAACAAAATCAGAAGGAAATCCTACTTTAGATAGAAGTTGTGAAGGTAGAAATATACTGAGCGTCATTCTGCTCTGCTTGATGTAACCATGAGAATGACACCTGTTGAAATGTACTATGTAGAGCCCTAAAATGTCATGAGAAAGCTCTGACATGTAACTTTAGGGAGTAGGGAGACCTCTTATCTGCTACTGTGATGTGCCTCTAACCTTGAAGTTGTCCAAGATAAAGAGGTCTATAATGAGTTAGAGGCTAGTTTTGCGTGTGTTCAAATATTATTGGCTGTTATTGGGCTGAGGTAATTTGGACCAATGAAAAGACTAGAAAATGTGCACATCTTTCTAATCTTGACTTGTATACATTTGTCTTTACAGTTAGAGTTCTGTACCCCCATTCAGGTGACTGATTAAACTGCTTTGTGTTATAAGTGTTATATAATGACTTTTCTGTTGCATTATTACGTACACGTCTGCCAACTATTTGAACGTGCAATGTCTAATGAAAACACAGGCTGGAAAATCCAGTGAGCTCTGCATTTATACAAACACAACACATACAGTACCTGGATGTCGTCCCCCGGCCTTTTCCTCACAGGTTGGGACAGTTTTCGGGAGGGAGAGTTTTTACTGCGCAAAGAGAAAGTGAGAATGTAAGATGGACGATGATCAAAAGCATTTGAGGGGAAGAGCGCATGTGAGATAAAGGGAACAAGGTAACAGACTGTGTACTTACGAGTCGCCATCTTTCCTACTTCTTATTTTGAGCACCAGGACTGTGATAGTAATGCCCATGAGCACCCCAGCAGCCAATAACAAGGCAATTACACTGATGACATCACCCGTTGCAACCTGAGGCATTGGTTTTTCTAACGAGACAAAAGCACACCAACAAATATTCAAACGGACATGGATGTGAAAACAACAAGTGGAACAACTTGGAACAATTATTATTAGTATTATTATCAGTATTATTATTATTATTCATATTATTATTAATAACAACAACAACAACAATAATAATAATAGTACAAGTAGTAGTATTTTATTTTGTAACTTTTTAAATTTAATGTCATCATCGGAGCTAAGTGATCCCAGTTAACCGTACCTGTGATGCTGACCTCCACAGAGGCTGATCGCGTCCCAATGCTGTTGGTTGCATCACACACGTAGGTACCTTCCAGGTCATACGTGACCGGTCCTTTAAAGGTCAGCACATTGTCTTGAATCTCTACATTACTTGGTATGCTACCATTGACCCTGTGGAATACATAGGAAAATCCATCCTAAAATAGGAATCACACATAATCACACATCACAATCTTATAATCTATGATTTTTAATCAACATTTGTCAACACAAATGTCTCAGTCAAAGCTAGATTCAAGGCTCTGAATTGTGTCATTATAACACTTTTTGGATGTTATTTAATATCACAATAATATCCAAGAGGGCGTTATTTACCATCATTATGGATGCAGTGGTGATGCAATAGCTACAAGACACAGCTAAGTACCATAAGCAGCACTGTGCCAATAATAACAATGAAGAATGTCCTTAGCAAGTAATATACATACATCCTGGTTACCACGAGAGTTGGTATAGCAACCAATAAAGTAGGGCCTTGCAGAAATTATCAGCATGCTTAGAACGCATCCAGTCAGATTGCTTGGATGAAACTTTTGCATTACAATTGTATAAGGATTGCATGAAAAATAAATGAGCCTAATTTCATCATAGCATCAACAGCTCTGGAAACCACTCTGTAACACTGTGGAGGAACTCCAGAAAGTGTCAATTGATGACATAACAGGTTGAAGTTGTGGCTCTTGATGTTTTAGGTTGGAACACGTTTGGTCCTCTACACAAATCTAGGCTGTCACACGAAAAGCCGAAAGTGAATTCCTCTTTCAGGATGAATTCATTTTGACAGTAAAATTGAGTTAAACGCAAACAAACAAGCAAACAAACAAACACAGAGACAGATACAAATACAGCTGTACTCACAGTTTCCACTGATAGAGTGAAACAGCTGGGTTGGCATCAGCTTGGCAACTCAACTGGACATTTTCTCTGTTCAGGTACCAATTTCCATCAAACCCATCCACTGAAACATCTGGCTCATCTGATACACACACACACAAAACTAAAGTAAAATCTCCTATAGCGTTGTGGCACACAGTTAAACACACTCCATGACTTCTGTGATGATGTTTATTTTTTACCTATATTGTAAACAGCTCCCCACCAAAAAAAGAGAGAGAGAGAAAGTGAAAGAGAGAGAATGTCTTACACTGGATATCCAGGGTGACACTGTCAGTGAAGACCTCGTCGTTGTAGGTAGTGACGCAGGTCAGGGTCTCCTGATGTTTTTCTCTGCTGGGCACCAAAATGTAGTCACTCTGAACTGTGAACGTCCCATCTGAGTTACGGTACTCTCGGGTGGTCGCTTCTCCTGGCACCCTCGTCTCCCACCTGCTCACATCAACCAGGGATCACAAATGTCTGTCACGACACAGAGATACATGCATAGATACATTTTGTACACACACACACACACACAGACATCTCACCTGATGGTGCCAGGGGGTTTACCATTGGCAGAGACACAAGTAGCCACCGGTGTTTTCAGATTGGAGGACCGAGCCACCAGGGTGGGCGTGGACAGATTCATCTGAGTGGTGGGGCGAGCTGAGCCAATGAAAATAAACAGGAGCATCGTTCAACCAAAGACAGATCCAGCATGAGAAGGTCTTCAAGGGGGGCCACTATAGTATAGTGTTAGGGTTGTGCCCAAATGCATTCAAAACCTTCATCTATACATTCCATACACTCCTATCTTGCTTGGAAGAGGACCAGGCCCGCATTTTCAGGCATCTCGGTGCAGTTATTTAGTACGTACTCGAGTTTTAATGGCTGTTCTCACCTGCCCAAATCAAGTGAATTTAAGGAGTAACGCTCCAGAGTTTAAAACAAACATGCTTGGTGTGAACGCACCCTAAAAGGTCACAGTCGTACACATCTGTCTTACCATAGACAGTGAGGTTTACAGTGCTCTCTCGGTTCCCTGCTGGGAACGTGGTGTATTCACAGATGTAGGTGGCCTCGTCCGAGAGGCGGAGCAAGGAGAGAGTGATGGTGGTGTCTTCCAAAGTCGGAGTCCGACGCCGCACTGCTGCGTTCTTAAAGGTGACGCGCTCCCTGTAGGGTGGGGCCACCGACACGCCCAGGGAGGGGTTGGCGATCGCTACATTCTGCTTACTGCCGTTAACCAATTTCTGCCACGTTACCTGGGGAGGACAGATGGATGCGGTGGGAAGGTGGGTGGAAATGCTAGGAGTTATTGATGGGGGAAGGGAGTGCTACAGATGACCTTGGGTGTGTGCACTACTAAAATGTTGTAAAATGTCTTTCATCTGAACCTCAGACATCCGAATCAGTTAACTGAATGAGTATAAATAACTGAACGACCTGAATGTGAAAATATATCCATGTTTAACAATCCATGTGCATGCATGTTACATATTTCAAACAGGTTTTGGACTGCTATTTCAATGTATTTCAGTCAGTCTGCTTGGAATGCTTTCAAATTAGCAAGGGTTCACAGTAGATATAAAGCCTGTTTTTTTTGCTGTGACAGGTTATATGCATGTTGAATGTGATCTATAAAAGTCTCAGTGTTGATTTGTTTGTGTTTTTGTGTGTCTGCTTGCACTTGCGTGTGTTCCATACGTTGAGGTGCAAGACTACCTGGGAGATTTTGACGGGCGGGGAGCTGTTGATGAACCGACAGCGGAGATCCACCTTTGAGCCCACGTAGCCTGACTTCCCATCATCCATTTCCACAGACTGGCCATTCATTCCTATGATAGAAAAACACAAGGGTTAAATTAATAAAAATACATTTGCACGCCAGGCACGCCAGGCACGCACACAGACACACATACACACACGTTGGCAACATCAGAGTTGGAGGCTGGCATACTCTAAGCTCTTCACAGTCAGCAAAGCATGTAGAGCTTATAAAGTGAGCTGAGCTGTCAGAAGTGATACCTGTTTCAGCGGAGTAAGAGGTGAGCTGGGGTCAAAGGTGATGGATTAGAGTGAGATATAAATAGGCGCATTTGGCTTCTGTTCTCTTCTGACTTACTGATCCCCTTTAACAAATCCACAGCAGAGGCCGTCCCCCCTACTTCCTGACTGTACACCGTTCACGTGTGTGTACCGGTGTTAGTCGAGTATACAGTAACTAAGATTTTATTTAACCTGGCAGGTCCATAAAGAACAAAATTCGTATTATTCTAAATGCTGTATTGGGAACAATGAAGTTAACGTGAACAAAACCGTGCAGAACAATGGCTGCCCTCATTCTCACACACACACACACACACACACACACACACACACCAGTTGTTTCCCCTATTTCACCTCAAAACCAGCAGTATTAATTCAGACAATTGCTGTTAGGAAATAACTCACTTACATTTAAGGTCAAGTCGACTTTACTGCTATGTAAAAAACAAATAGAACGCCTGCTTCTTTACTTAAAGAGACCATTTAAAGTAAAAATAAAATTCTTTAAAATGAGACATTTTTAGTGTGGTGGGTAATGATCTTGGTGGTAGAATACATACTGTATAGGGGAAACACTGACACATGCACACACACAGGCACACAGGCCTTCCATGCCAATATCCACTTATATCTCCTATTTTACCTGAGTCAATAACCATCAGCCATTATAGTAAATAACTTATATCTATAGTCTTAACATCAACATTCCTAGATCCTCACAGACATTTAAAAATGAAAGAATTTCTGTCATATTTATGGCCTAAAAAATTGAAATTACCTTCCACCGCTTGTTCACCCTGTACCTACTGTGGATAGAGTGACAGCAATTTAGTATGAATGTTGCTCTGAGTACATGTAATATGGAGATGTAAACAGCCACACACACACACACATACACACACACAAAAATAGAGATGGGATATATCCCCCGTATGTTTCTGAAATTTAATCAGTTTTGTGCATTTTGTGATTTACCGATTTACTTTATGAGATAAAAAGAAATCCCCACCAAGTATTACATTATTAAAACATACTTCATCAAAACCTTTCCCAAAACCTAGTTAATAACACATTTATAATGCCTAAATAAAAGTTTTATAACAGCTACATAGTATTTCATAAATACTGATTCAATCAATCAATACCCTTTCATATAGTTCACGTAATATATTCACCTCACAAGCAAGATGACCTGGGGATCTCCTTTCTCTCCGCTAGACCCACGTTGATAAGGCAGTAAGGTGGGCCTAAAGAATGCCCTGTTGGAGGATTCTCTGAGAAATGGCACTAGTCTATTGAAAACAAGACCACCCATCACCTCAAAATCTTCTTCCTGAGTGCTGTCCCCTTACTTAGCCAGCCCTCCTATGAAAACCCCAACAGCACTGGATGCCTCAACACCGTCCTCTAGAACTGTTTGTAGATCTTACTACCCGCTCATAACAGTCATAATCTATACACACACACAGCAGAGGACTTAGATATGTTGAGTGATAGGTATAGTCTGCCGTCCACTGCTGAAAAAGTCACACTACTTTAGTAGTCACACTACTTTGAAACTACTGAAAGATGTACTGAAACTAATAGTTCATCTACCTGTAATTAACCTCTCCCAAAACCGTCAACCAGCTCAAGGTAAAAAAAATACAATGAAATTGTTTTGTTTTTTTGTTTTGTTTTCTTGTTTTTTTTTGAGAGGCATATCCCTATACAATAGACAGAAACATCCAAGGAAGGAAGGAACATAAGGAAGAGAGAGAGAGAGAGAGAGAGAGAGAGAGAGAGAGAGAGAGAGAAAGGAGAAAGAGAACAGAACAGCTACTCCAATAAACCAACATCAACTTACAAAAAACTTACAAATACATTTCTAAATATTGTAAACATATAAATAAGGAAGCTCTCCAACAGTTAACTTATCAATAAAAGTCAACCAGTGACTGAGACTGTGCAAAAACAGACAGTCTGCCAGCACCAGGATACAGTGATGAGTTGAGGGCTTTGCTAATTCTAACAGATCTCATAACACTATGATACACTAACATGCGAAGACACTGAGCAGAAGCATTCATATGAATTAAATCACCATAATCCAGAACATGTAAAAGCGTAGCAGCAATCAGACGTTTTCTAGGCTCAAAAGTAAAGCACAATTTTAACCTTCTTCAATTATTTAACCTTAACATTTTCTGTTTATCTTAAAATTACTTAATGAATTAAATACAAAATCATTTAAAATACCAACTAATTTTTTAACTAGATACTAGCTTAATATGTTTACCTTATATGTTACAATATATGTTTGTGGGATCCAAAGGTTTATTTCCTACTATATTAAACATCCTACTGCCCTGTACAACATGAAAAGCTGATCACATATCCCTTATTGAGTGTGAATGCAACAAAAAAATGATTGAATCATCTGTGTAAAAATACAAATTTGTATTGGGTACACTTTGCCCAAGAAGTTGATATGATGCTGAAGTAACAGCAACATATTCAAAGTAGAAAATGCACACTGGGTCCTTCCAGAGAGGTAGTTGATATCAGTAAGGCCTAGGAACACCAGTTGTGTTTCATAAAAGGCCAATGGAATTAAAGGCTCAAAAAGATGACATAATTACAATTACTTTATTTATATAGCACTTACAAAGAGTTACAAAGTGCTTTGAAGAAGTAAAAAAGAAACAGCTGAAAATGCGATAAAACAAAATAAATATGAAAATAAAATATTAAATACAAAAATAAATACATACAGAAAATACAAAACAATCTAGCACAGAAGGATGGATAAAACAAAATCAAAATATAAGAGAATGTAATTAAAATCTGGACAGAAGGTGAAAGTAAATCAAAAATAGTTTCCATAATAGGTTGAAATCAAGTGGGTTTTTTTTTGTTTCTCTAAAAAGTTTCTCTTAAAAGATGACACTGAGCTGGCTAGCCTAATCCTCCTCAAGCAGGTTGTTCCAGTTTAGGGGCTTTGATGACAAAAGCTCGGTCGCCCTTTGTCCTTAATTTTGCTTGAGGAGCAAGAAACGCCCTGTCGGAGGATCTCAGGCTGCCACTAGGCTCATATGGGTTAAAAGCTCAATAAGGTAGCTGTGTGCTTGGCCAGCACGAGCCTTAAAGGTTATTGATAAAATCTTAAAACGAAGCCAGAGAAGGACAGCTAAAACAGGAGTAATCTGCTCTCTGTTTTCATTCTTCGTAAGTCTGGCTGCAGCAGTGGTGTGTATGGGGGGCCTGGACAGCTCAGTCAGTAGAGCATGAGACTCTCAGTCTCAGGGTTGTGGGTTCCATCCCCACATAGTGCCAATTATCACCCCTGTAAGTCGATAAAAGTGTCTGCTAAATGACTGCAATGTAATGTAAAAATGTAATGGCCCTTTTCAGATTTGAAAAAATGTAATTCAAATTTACAAGTGGTGTTGTATAGAAAAGAGAGTGGGCTGCACTTGTCCTCCCTACAGGTGCCCCTATTTGTAGCAGACCTTGCCACAACCTCCCTCGGTCCCTTGGTAACATCCAATGGTGTCTCGTTAATCTGATTCAGACACTCCCCTCATAAGATTTAGCATTTCTATTGGCTGGAAGATAGAATGAAGATATAAAGATTTCCTTGAGACCACACCGCCCCTGAAGTCTAGTAAGATTCTGCTTAAGCAAGACTGACAATTTAGAGGTAGGCCTGTATTACAGTTCTTCAATAAGTATAGGGTTTCCCCCTCTAAAAGTAGGAGGGAATACACTCCTCCAGATACTGTGGGTTCCATTAGAGACTTGTGAGGTTAAAAACACATTGTGCCATAAAATCAGCAGCTAACTTTAAAACAGAAGGAGCTCTATTTTAAATGTGTGACTCATTTAATGATGAGAAACCAACACAAAATACAGATTCACAGAGAAAAAGCACACTCTGAAGAACAGCCACAGAACAACCACCACTCAAGAATGCTAACCCAAAAGATAACAATACAAATACAAATACAATTCTTTGAATTCATTACTTTAATAGATGTGTAGATCTCTTCTTTTAATACATATATTGAAAGAGTATTTCATTTGCAACAATACATTTTGATAAACCTCTGTGCATGAATGCATGTATACAAAAAAAAGAAAAGCATGCAAATACAGATACACTTATTGTACCAGCGCAGGAGCCATCTGTCCTGCTGACACCCATCACCTCTAGCATGACCAATATCATCACATGATGTAATGTGTTATCCGTGCATAACCTGAGCCTTATGCATTTTGTCATGGTAATAAACATAATGGTTTTGTATTAGAGCTAAAGTGTTCACAATATCTTACATGCCCACTATTATATTTGTGTGTTTGTGTCAGTGTGTGCCTGTGGGCGGCCTTGAAGGTTAGCAGTGGGAGTAGATTACAGCATTTAGGATATTAAATTCCATCTGCATGAGAGAAGTAATGGTCTAATTGCTGCTGCACGTACACTTATGCAGAGTTCAATTACAAAATGTTATACATCCATTTTATAAAATAAAGTTCATCTTTTAATGTTTCTAAAAGGTAGTGGATTCAGCAATGGACTTAAATTGGTGACAATCCTATAAAAGGACTATGATTAGTTTAATTTTAATTTAGTTTAATTTAGTTTTATTTTGTTATTATTCAATTTGTAAGGGTAAAAGTGTAAGTGTGCACAATCAATCTGGCACTCTTCCATAAAACTGATCAGTGCCATTCCACAATAACCTACTTGTGATTTAGGTGAAACTGAAAGCAAGACTGATTTGGTCTTTCATAGCTCTTTCTATGACGATTTGAGGCCCAATCTTTTGGTTGGTTAGACTGATATAGTTTCTAGACATCAGTTTATATCAGGCCGGCATGTTGGGCCGATATTGGCCATGCCAATATGATGGCAATCCTTCCTGACCACAGCTACATTGCTGTTAAACCTGCTGTGAAACTTCATTTTCTTTTCACATTATATATATTCATGTAATTGTTCAATAATTCTTTGTAAAGTAATTCTTCATTTAAAGGGTTAATGTATCGCAGAGTTTCCCCTACCACTGAATAGATGGGGTGGGTCACCCTTAAGTCTGGATTTCAATGGAGAGTTCTGCTGTCAAATGATGGTCTAAATGCTGTTTCAGGAGCTTTTCCATCCTGCCAGGAATAAAAGTATAAAAGTATCGGAGACACGCTGAGCAGGCAAATGGTCAAATTTAAAGATATTGAATATCTGCACAAAATAACGTCTATTGGCAACTTCAGTCTAAAAATGTTGATATTGGTATCAGCCTTCAAGAACCCATATCAGTCGAAGCCTATTTGGTTCATTACCTATAACCCTATTTGGTGCATTAATGTTCTGAATACGCCTTTTCAGTGTCTCTCTGCCCACTAGATATAAATGTAGTAGTATTCAGAAGGATACATGGGTGTTTGCATGGGAGTATGTATTCAGCGCGTACATATCAGACCTGGGTAAAACAGGGAAAGATGAAAACATGCCCTGCAAATACATAATAGTCATAGTGTTAACTTGTTGTATTGTGTTAACTTACACAGTAACAGTCACACAACATACTCATACACACACCTACATGACCAGCTACACACACACACACACACATGCATGCACACGCGCACGCACGCACGCGCACACACACACACACACACACACACACACACAAGCACACACACACACCCACGCACACACACACCTCCCCCACTGAGACTTGCCTTCACTGAGCTCTTCAGCTGAGCTGATT
>CABFOQ010030895.1:0-12751 GCA_900660455.1 Gephyroberyx darwinii
ATGTGGATGTTACTTTGACACGTACCACCTACCTAAACATTGTTACAGACCAAGTACACCCCTTCATAGCAACGGTATTCCCTGATGGCAGTGGTCTCTTTCAGCAGGATAATGCGCCCTGCCACACTGCAAAAATTGTTCAGGAACGGTTTGAGGAACATGACGAAGAGTTCAAGGTGTTGACTTGGCCTCCAAATTCCCCAGATCTCAATCCGATGGAGCATCTGTGGGATGTGCTGGAAAAACAAGTCCGATCCATGGAGGCCCCACCTCGCAACTTACAGGACTTAAAGGATCTGATGCTAACGTCTTGGTGCCAGATACCACAGGACACCTTCAGAGGTCTTGTGGAGTCCATGCCTCGACGGGTCAGAGCTGTTTTGGCGGCACGAGGGGGACCTACACAATATTAGGCAGGTGGTTTTAATGTTATGACTAATCGGTGTATGTTCCCTTAACATGTGTTCAATTCTTACTCTTTCTTATAATGTGAAGGCCTTTCAAAAAAAACATTTTGTTGTTGAGCTTCTTTCATTTCTTTTCCGTGGCATAACAAGAAAGAGGAATCGATAAGAACGATAGTGAGTCTTTGTGGAGTGTTTTAAGATATGCATTGAGTTTAATGAACACTTCCTCCTCCTACACTTTGGCTGGCTGTAGCTCTCTATACACCCCTGTAAACAAGAGATATGCACCATTTCTTTTCCTTTCCAATGGTTTTGCGAATGGGACCAAGCCAAAAAAAAGCAGGCCAAAGCAGCATCACACAGCTGTATAAATCACTCTTTCATGTAGGAACTGCACACAAGTGGGCCCTTTTGCAAGCTTGCCTCAGTAAAAGAATAGATGAGTGAGTGTGTGTGTGTGTGTGTGTGTGTGTGTTTTCCTTACTGACACTGTGTGACCCCACATGTGTGTGAGTAGGGAGTGTCTTATCTGTCAACTATTGCCATTTTTCACATTTGTTATTGAAAACTGCTAAATGCACAAAGGTTTTATTCATTTTTGGGAACCTTTACCTACACCTCCATTCAAACAGTTGACTTTAACATTAACACGTTAACAGTACTTTTGGTTTTGCTCCAAACAACTAGACATTACCCAGTGTACATGAACGAGAAATATGGCCAAAAATACAAACTATTGCTCCAGCGAATGGCGTTCCAGAGGAGACTTGTTTCCATGGAGATCCCTGTTTGTTAGCCCATGCGGTTGTCTAGAAATTCTGCGATGAGTGCTCCGTTCCATTGCAACGCTGCATGCGTGTGTGTCTGTGTGTGTGTGTGTTGAGGGGGTTAGAAGGTGCATGGTTGTTAACAATTCACAGCAATCCCCAGAGACGCGTCTATTCTACATAAAAAGATCACTGTTGCATATTCAGATGATCTGTCCCACGGGGGTCATTAAAAAGCATGTTTGGAGGGAGCCGGCAATCTCACGCTGCCGTTAATGAGCTATGGTTACGGCTATATTAAAATTAACACTTATTAGCTAGTCTTTATGTGGATGTCCTCTTGGTGGGTAAAAAAGTGACAGGAATTACATAACTCTGGACTAGGTTGTCCGCAATGTACTCTGTTCTATATGTTGGAGAGGTTTCCTGATCACTGCACACAGAGACAAACTTAAGGCCACGTACAAACACTCAGCCCGTTTATCAGCTGTGACAGACTATTGAATATGCAGTGTGCACTAACTGTTCAGTATCAGCACCAGCCCTGATATTTTGGGAATGGGTATGTGCTGCCAACCTCATAAGTGATATGAAACACTTGACAGCATTGTAATTCAGTGCGATGGGAGGCGAGCCATCCACCGACCAATGACAGAGCTCTAATTGTGGTGCAGCAGCTGAAAGCCTTTCAACAGCCATTTCCATGCATTAGCGAGAACCACTGTACTTTAGTTCCATTAAAACAATGTCTCTCCATCCACTCCTGAGCTAACAACAGGGCGACATATTTTGAATTTGATGAAGTCAGATAATAAAATATTGCATCCTGATACCTACAGTATCATGTCTGAAATATCTACTCAGAGCATCTGTAAACAATGAATGAGTAATTAAAGTTTTTGGTCTATGTGTGACACAGTAACACATGAGTCATTCTGGATGTGAACAAACAGGCCTCTTGTTTCAGGGCAGGCAGTTTCAGCGTTTCCTGTTGGGAAAACGTCCAACATCTGTTTGGGTCATTTCATCCCTTTGTGCCATCTACACTCTTCTACTGATACATTCATCCTCTACTGTTTCACCAAATACCAAATACGTATCTAATTAAAGTTTTGAACTGATCCCTTTCGGGTTAGGCGAGGCAGGGTCGCCTGGTAGATAGAGACTCCTGTCGCCAGAAGGTCACAAATTTGTTCCACATGACAATGATCCATCCTTGCAGAAGTGCTCTTAAGCAAGTCCTCTTGAAAATGCAATTCTTTCCCACTCTAGGGCAGTCAGATGGAATACCAATCTGTTGTGAATAACAGTCTGTCTGTGGCAGTTTTGAGATATCCCGATCAGAATACGGTCACAAAGTTTGGGCTAACATCACGGTTACAAAGTGCTTTCCAACCACAGCGTAATTAGCACCCTCCTGTGGGCTCTGTTGACCCTGTGCCCTGACGCCCAACCAGTGCTCCACATTTCAATGTGTTATAAGGTAGTTCGATAATATAAAATGTAAAATTTGGTATGTATGAGTTGCGACAGGTTGGTGGACAGTTTATTCCGAGCAGATCTCTGGGATTTAACTTTCATTTGTTTCAGACATCTGGTTATATCATCCCCTGTTGCTATGCTATGTCATCATATCTTTTACCTAAACACACTGACGCCAGCTAGCTGTATTAACATAGTAGAAAATCGAAAAAGTAAGCGTGAGTCTTGATAGCTTACTGCTTGTTAAGCATAATTCTTCAGGCAATGGCACAAAGCACAGCATCAGAATCAGAAACAGGTTTATTGCCAAATATGTTTTCATATACAAGGATTTTTTCTTGGTGATTGGTGCATAACAATAACAATAAACAAACAATAAACAGTAAACAATAAACATAGCAAGAGAAGAATAAAAACAAAACAAGAATAAAACCCACAATGAATCCAAAGTCTTAGCAACTCAAATTGATGCATGTCCTCTGAACCCAATTATGTCAATACCCATATGTGTATTCCTTTCAAATGTGTATTAGTCTGTGTATAAAAGATTGTGAGTGTGTACATGTGCATGTGTGGGGGTAGGCATTAATTCATTCTCACATACCATATCTTTATTAAAATGGCTTGAAAAACACAAAGGTCTTTTTTGAAGAAAAGCACTAACAGACTGGTATTGTTCATAATTGGATATATGAAAAAAACATTTGCTGTGGGTGAAATGACATGGAGGCATAATGATTATTTATATTTTTTAAATTTATTAATATGCTTTGGTTTACATCTGACTGCACCAATAATTCTATTAAAATTGCTTTAGATGTGTTTTTCGTACCACTGCCTCTAAAAAAATTTCACCATCAAACATGTCTTAGTGGTATGCATCATCTATTATTTAATTTGTATTACTTTGAATTACTTGTATTCTGAAAGGTACATTGATATGTATTAATTTGACCTGTCTTGCTGCACCTTGGGCTCATTTGAAGTGAAATTGAACCATCACATCCCTCATTGCTTGGCTCACCTCTCTCTCATGTGGAAAATCAGTGGCTGAGACTCAGCTGTCAATCATATGGGAAGACTGACTTCTGCCTGTGATGCTTATCAATAATGAAATGGACAATTTAACAGCATCTAGGTCTCTCTCTCTCTCTTACTCTGAAATGGCACAATTTGCTGTATCCCTGACGTATTCAGCTTTACCTATTGCCACAGATTGAGTTTGTTTGATTCCTACACCAACACATCCATTCTCCCTCCATATGTATCTGGGTTGCCCCTGTGTTACGGTGAATATAATCCTTCCAAAGTGAGTATTACCCTTGTAACAACCCAAAGCCCATTTAAGACTGGCAACTTGCTTCATGATGGATGCCAGTGCAAGTATATTAGGCATTTGTGCGCCATGCCAGAAAAAAATGGCACTCCCTCCACGAAGTAAAAGCATGACGGATAAGCCCATCAACTGTAATGACGAGGAGGTTTTTGCATTTTGGATCTGTGTGGTGAATTATTGATGTTATGGCAAAACAATTTTTCTTGGTTGAAATGCCAAGCCTATGTTTTACTACCTCTCTGGTTCTCACATGCTGATTGATAGGTCACCAGCACTCATGAGCTCCAGGAACTATCCTATTGCCCGTTGTTTGATATTCTGTATGTTCACATCATCATATCCATTCTCTTGATAGCGTCATGTGCATGTTTAGAACATTTGTCAAGGGATATATTTGCTTTTGTTGTACTATGCTGAACCCATCAACAACACTCGCTGTGGCGCTACTGACTGAATAATCCCAAAGAAAGTTAGTTTGGAAAAACTTGAAGATTGAGTTTATGATATATTCAGTGTTAGGTTCAGAATTAAGTAGCAATATTGAAATGACATAAGGGTATTATGAATGTTAGCCTTTAGCCAAATTTGTTGCTGGACTATGAAAGATTGTCATTTGCAAAAGTTCAGAGGTGCACTTCTTCAGAGGTGGACTTAGGTCCGCCCTGCAAATGTAGTAAATGCTGGAAAATTCACAGCATGGCCTTGCTTCTCTTTACTTAGTGTCAGTTATCTCTTACAAATGACCTGCATGCTCGACAACTTGAAATGCCTCCTCGGTTTCTTCCGATTGAACATGAAATGACTTCAAGGGCAAAGAGAAGATGGCAATGAGAAAGAGAGAGAGAGAGAGTGGTTTCTTTTATGCTTGCCTTCACTCTGGCTTACAGGTCCCCGTGAGTGATTAAGGTGCCTGGAAAGAAAGCCGATAATTTCTGATCTGAATTAATACTTATGTCTGCTGGCTGAGCTGTACAAACTGCTGTGGGCTTATTGAAATGTATGGCTGGATAGGAGGGTGTTAATGCCTGGGTGTATTGGCCAAAACACAGAACGAGAGCCCATCCTTTTGTGTTATGCATGCCTGGCTTGGCTGGTTAGTGTTTGCTATGCATTAGCCGGCTTCACTCTTTGGAGACTGGCAACGTCTGCACACAATGTCTCGCTCTACCGAGTGAGACAGCACAAGGACGTGCAGAGAGGGAGTGATAGGAAGGGAATGATAGAGGAGGCAGGATAAGGGGGAAAAGGGAAAAGGGGAGACTTAAATGAGTTAAAGAAAACTTGCAAGAAACGATGGAGAGGAGAGATGGATAACTTGTGAGAGGGAAAACTTACAAATGATAAAATACAAATTGAAATGGTATATGGATGGAGATGCAGCAATGGATAGAAAGGGCAAGAAAATTAGATAACAAAACGGAGCAACAGAAGATAGAGAAAATGATTGCATCTAAAGTGAATCCCCATGGATCCCGATGTTCGTATGGACTTAATTACTGACAGACAAGAGGAAAGCAAAGACTCAGATCTAAGAGCCCCGAGTCGCTTTTCAATAGATGGCTGTAAACCAACTCTGCTTTAACCATCATACAAGACACAACCACTCACAAACAGGGCTTTGATAGATTATGGCATAGGCTTTGTGTTGTGTGTGACACTAAAGCAGACTGATTGCAACAGCATCAGTCAGTTGCGTTGCTGGATAGTTTTTTTTTTATTCTTTGCGATGGTCTTTTTATTTGGGTCAAAGGAGTGGAAGCCGTGACTGAATAAGGGGGTAAGAAGTGCCATTGGAACTTCAAAGAGGTGCAGTCTCTTGAACATGATGCAATTGGATGCAATGGAGTGCCAACTTCAGCAACTTGGCCTCAAGTAGCAGGTACTTTAACAGAGGGCCATGATTCCTGCCTTAAAGTGTGGTCAGAAACCATTGTTATTATCTCAGAGTGATCGTCCGATGATATTCCGAATTAGGGCTTGATTAGTGGCTTGGTTTCGCTTTCACGATGAGCACTTCTTCGCAACTCCTTTGCCAGGGAGCCCATGTTGCAAAGCTGACATTTGAATGAGCTGAAATTGGGGTGCAACTGTGTCACACCAAATAGATTGCCTCCGCAGATGAGAAATGGAATGATAACATACACTTCTCATTAGAAACAAGCAAGGCGAGGTGGTTATTTTCAGGAATGAGACTGGAGTTCTAAGAATAGAGACAAATCATTGAAAGATGACTAGACTTATTGCCGTCAATACACGTACATAATTTTTAACATGTTTCCTTATTTTCCCGTTTATGTCCAGAGGTTTGAACTTCAAAGGCGAAAGCTCTTCGTCCATTAGAAATCATTTAAAGGAGTGTTGTTTAATTATAGATGAAATCCCCTTTTCTCCAAACCGCCTCTAGTTATTACATTCAGGAATTAATTTGGAACATGAAAAAGCTGCTATCATTGACGCTGCCTGTAAGAGGTCCGCTTTCCTTAGAGATTAGCCATCTATCAGTGGTTGTCGGAAATTATTAGTTTTTCCATCTGTGGCTGATTGATGTTGAAGTAAAGCGGAGAAGGGAGGGAGAAAAACACCCCGCAAAAACAGAACATAAACACGGATCAATGTTCATCATCGTGCCCACATGCATCACAATACTTTGGTGTTTGCCACATTGTAGGCTAGCGTTTTGAAGTAAGCTGACCTGCAGATGCACAAGGAGAAGCGTCTGTACACTTATTTACCATAATTTGCTGTGAGCTGTTTTCAAAGGCTGGGGAAAGAAACCCAGCACTTTGAGATAAGCGGCCGTTTGTTTTTAATCAAAGCTCCAGTTTGAATGAAAAAATGTTCCAAATGAATAGAAATGAATGAAAGGGAGGTTTAAGCAGCCACAAAGCATTTAGGAATCAAATCAAACCTCAAAACCACCACTATGCTATGAAAAAGAAATGAACTTTTGAGTGTTTTTACGTAAAGCATTCCATTGCTGCTGGTTGAAATCTTCAAATACAGTGTATTAAATGATTCTTAACACTCACACACACCGAGACACCTTCTGGACCCTCACTACATGACGCATTTCAAAGCAGCACCTAGAAGCACGAGGTGCGGAGTCCTTGATAGCATCTGGGCTGACAAACATCTTTTGATACTCAAGATAAGACGGGCTTTTGTATAATAGAGTAACAAGTTGATTCAAGGTTATACAAATCATTGCATGTTAATACTCATACTAGTGCGGCCTGCATCTCCTCAGGGTGAGTCCCAAGCCAATCTCAACCACAAAACTCTGCATCAGTTCAATAGAATACTCTAGTCCCAGAGGAGTGAGTTCAACCAACTTATTCAACTCTTGTCAACCGGACAAGCCTCAGATCCAAACCTTTCTTCTTTATGTTTATCAACTCACTCACCCCAACTACTTCCAAGTAATATCAAGGCGTGAACTGCACAAACCCTTTTGAACAGGCCTTTGCTGTCCTGTGGTTTGTGTTTAAAAGGTCTGTAGCCTTCCAGTGTATGCATGGCATCCCTCCCTGTATCTTTGAAGGTCTTTTAGAAGTCACCACTAACTAGAAGCTGGGGAACAGACTGTCTGGGTTGACGAAGAAGAGAGGGGGTCCCCCAGGAGGCTCAGTCAGTCCCTGCCGCTCACACCTCATATGGATTCTCTTTCATGTGGACTATTAGCATCAGGTAATGCTGCAGCCCACTACTTTGAAGTCAACACAGATATCAAAGGATCAGGAAGAGATGAAGAAGAGGGACATAGATGAGAGTGTATTTAGATGTGACTGCTATATTGCATGTTGAGGAGCATAAATTAGAGAGTAACCACAATACAATCTCACCCCCCATCCCTCCATTAAACTTGCACCCAGAGACATACAAAAATCCCCATAAAAACAATTTTATGTTCAGGGGTCAGGTGGAATGAGAACTGGAGTCATAAATCAAGAAAATTGTCTGTAGCAATATAATATCTCAAGTAGTAAAATCCCCCCAAAAGTTCCACACAGACATATACATACAATTTGTTGTATTTTTGGCAAAAAAAAATCTTCCAGTTGGACTGATGCCAAAATAAAAACTCGTTGGTATCCAGGCATGACAATAAATTTGTTGGTGGCAGTCAATGAGGTTTAAGATGTGATGGCATATGTGTGGCATCAAAATGACCAGCCTCAGCACACAGGAGGTAAATCATCAAAATAGTCATGAATGGTCAAAAAACTGAACTGAAATCCCTTATTATAGTATTTAATAAATAAATAAATCCTCCTTTCAATTTTCCTCAGTCTGTCGAGGAGAATAGTAATTGTTGTTGTGAACAAGCCCAACCCGCTACCTCCACTGGAACAATTATTTCTGTCAATATTGCGTATTCCATGTGTGAAAAGAAGGGGCTCATGACACAGTCCTCCCGATGTGTTGCTAACACATCACATTCTGCTAAGACTCCCTCTCTCTGAGTGGTGAGCTTAGATCCAGAGCAGGACAAGCAGCAGCAGCGCAGTAGGGGCAGGGAGATTTAGCTGAAGTGCTTCCGCCCCTACTATGTTAATCCTGTGGCTGCAGAGAGAGAGCGAGAGAGGGAGAGAGAGAGAGAGAGAGAGAGAGAGAGGGAGAGATGGGCCAGGGATGCTTGTGTGCAGGTTCAGCCAAGTGTGAACACCAGTTATACTGGTGGGTACTGGCAGGGAATCTCACACCCACGTACTCATGCTCACTCTCACATGCATGGTCACACAATTATGCTCAGGATGGGCGTCGCTAGGTGAAACTTGATGATTGCAGTGATTGCCACTTGCTTCGTTTTCCAGAACAAGTTGGTTTATGTGAGATATCGGCGTAAGGTCTGTCTTGTTCGCGTCTTTTACTCTGAGTACGTGTTTTTGGATTGTGGATATGACAGTGACAAACTGGTCCGTGGAGTTTGTGGGCTGTGCTGTGTTGTCTGGGTGTGACTCGACTAGGAAGTGTAGTGCTGTTGTAGCTGAGCTTTCACAGAAGCTTTACTCCTCTATATTAATCAGTTTGATTAATTAAGATGATTGAAGTCTGAAGCTCTCTCATATGCCACTGGGTATGAATGTGTGTGAGTGTGTGTGTTTGTGTGTTTAAGAGAGAGAGAGAGAGAGAGAGAGAGAGAGAGAGACTAAAGGGCAAGCATAGCTATATATATAGTATTTGTATGTGTGTTTTTGAACTGCAGTAGTCTTTGCTCTAAACAGACACACAGAGAATCATTTTGATTATTGTGATTAAACCACAGGTACATTAAAACAATGAGTTGTTCACCAAAAGCTGCAATTACTGGTATTAAACTCTTGAGCACCTAACCCTCACAGGGTTCAACAGGTCAATCATCCATCTGAGAAAACAATGCGCACACACACAATGCATAATTCAAGTGGCCCACTTGTGGCTCACTGCCAAAATAAATAAATAAATAGAGTACTCTTTTAAAAAAAAACAATAACACGGGTATTACTGAAAAATGCATAAAAGCATTAGCCTTGGCCATGTGGTAAAAGGGACAAATGAAATGGATTTCAAGCTATGCTTGCCCTTTAGTCTCTCTCTCTCTCTCTCTCTCTCTCTCTCTCTCCTCCTCTTTCTAAATGTTTTTAGTTAAAGTGATATTACGCGAGAAGGGAGTGTGGGCGGTGATTTTTGGTTAAATGTGGGGGTAATCAGCTTAATGCAGAGTTAAAGGGCCGGTGGGAGGCTGGCCAAATCCCTGGGCTATTAAAGTCGCACCATGTCCCAGGCAGTGACCTCATCCTCAGCTTTAATTATGGCAATAGTGTCTATCTCCTTTGGCTCCTCTCTCTCACCCTCTCTCCTGTCTCTCATTCTTTCTCAAGCTCATTCATTCTCACTTAATCTCTCACTGTTTCTCTTTCGTCTCCTTTGCAACCCTTTGCTGTTTAACATTTCCTCTTGTCCGATCTGTCTTAACAGTGCTTTTCTATATAGTGTATATACTGTTGCAAACTCTTTCAGCACTCTCAGCTTCACCTACACATTTTGTTTATGCCCTTTTCTTTTGGCTCTGTACTCTGCTTCTGAGACTTTCTCTCTCCCCCACCCCACCCCCAAGTGCCTGTCCTTTTTTGTCAGTGCTGGAAGTAAATGGTAGCGGTGGGGTGGAAAGTGCACCAATGATTTGAATGTATGGATATTTCAGAGAGCCCAATGGTATGTTGCTATAGGTAGATTGTTAGCTGCCATTATTCAAAGTTCTCATAGAAACAAACTAAAGTTGTGCCACCCACCCTCCGATCCTTTTCTCACCCCGCCCCATTGCCTGCACTTTCACTCTCTATTTTCATCCCCTAGTCACCCTCTCCTTCTCCTTCACCCCGTTCCCACCTCTTTATTTTGGCCAAAGGCTCAAGTTCCTCCGTGTTACAGTGCAGTATAAATCCAATGGACAGAGTCACTGAAGGCTGCTCAGGGCACTCACATAAAACCTCAAATTCATCTCCATGGGCTAAACACACACACACACACACACACACACCATTAAGGGAATGCACACAAATGCAAGTGTGCACACAATGCGGTACACACACACACAAACAAACATACAGTAGTACACACCCATAACATCACTGCCAAACATCTGTTGACACATCTATAATTTTAGCAGAACCCTGTTATGCCATGGAGATGCACGCGCTACCAGCTGGGCCAGCACGACTGCAGCCCACAGCTGTGAGTGGAAGAGGGGCTGACTGTGTGTGTGTGTGTGCGTGCGTGTGTGTGTGTTGGCTCAGCATTACACTTTTGACTTGTACTTCTTTTCTGCAAATACTTTTTTGTTTTTTTGTGTGTGTGTGTGTGTTTGTGTGTATTTGTAGTAATTGCATGTCAGTGTTTGCTCTTCAACACACCAAACACATCTGAATGACAATCCTCTTTGCTCTTTACTTGACCCTTTGAGTGACAACATCAAAGCACTTGACTGTAGTGTTTGTGTGTGTGTGTGTGTGTACTAGCTTGCTCACTTGTGTATATATGTATGTGTTTGGAAGAGAGTACATTATGCAGTGTCATACAGACCTTATGTCAATGTTTCTCTATGGGGTACGTCGTAGAAGGTAAGGTATTGATTTGCATGATAGCTACATAGCTCCCTCCATCACTTCTGGTGGGTGTCTGAGAGATTGGATGGGTGTTTTCAGAGATATGAGTATTGATTTAATATCTCAGCATTCATACCTTGAGGTCTTTGCAAAGATTGGCAGGCTCACTTACATTTTAATTGCACCTTTAGGTGCTTCTGTCTCCCTTTAATTGCAAAACATCTGAAATATTGCAAGTTGCAATTTGATCACAAAAGAATATGCTCTATATTTAGTACACTGACATCCTACCCTGAGCAGTAGGAAACATTGTTTCAGCCCTCCAGCATGATACAACCTTTACCCAAGTCACCTAGACATCCAATCATATGCTCAATCCTGAATATTGCAGTCCTCTTCATTTCCATAAGGACATGGATGATTACAGGAGTAAAAATAATAACAGAGACGGTAAAATCAGGAGAGATGGAGGGGTGGAGCATGAGAAATAAAGAGGAGTGGATGAGGGCAAAAAGCTGCTAGTCAAAGCTATTTGTCAATCTCCATATATTCACCATGGAAAAAAAGATTTCAATGTATTGTTGCCCAGTAGTTTTAATCTGTCAAATGTACCTATTTTAGCAATGACACAAAAAAACATCTGAAAGTAAGAAATAGGGCAGTGGCTTCAAGGTGCTTCTACTTACATATAAATCATTGCATGGGATGGCACCGTCCCACTTATCAGATCTGATCACACCATATATGCCGCCATGCGCCCTCAGATCTCAGGATGCTGGCTACCTGTCTATCCCAGCAGTCAAAAAGAAAACTGCAGGTAACTGAGCCTTTTCTTATGGGGCTCCCTATCTCTGGACCAGTCTGCCTGCCTCAGTCAGAGAGGCTGGCTCTATCGAAATCTCTATTCTCTCTATCATTTGACCAAACTTAGCCTTGCGTATTCAGGGAGTGGCTCAGTCTCTTCTCAGAGTAAGGCTAGACCAGTTAGCTCATAGCTCAGGTTCCTGCTGATGGATACTAGCATCCTGCCTACATGTCCTGTTCTCCCGCTCTACCTGCTCCTGTCCACTGACGCTGGTCATGTTTGTCTGTGTGAGTGAAAGTACGTGTATTGGTGTGAGTGTGGGTGTGTCTCCTATCTGTTCCAGGCTGCAGCTCGGCAGTGTTGGCGCCTGCGTGGTCCTCCAGTCCTAGGATGACGCTGACTAAGCTGCTGTTTGCTGTGATGCCCCACATCAGATCTGGATGTCCCACCCAAATAAACTTTTATGAACTCTGTATACTCTGCTTGCCCAAATTCGCCATCTATTGCACGCCCGACCATCCTGGTAGGAGGATCCCTCTCTGAGTAGCTCCTCCCAAGGTTTCTTCCATTTTTTTTCCTAAAAGGTTTTTTGGGAGTTTTTCCCTGTCCTGTGTGAGGGTCTAAGGCTGGGAGATGTCGTGTACTAACCATTTATTGTTTTAACACTTTGGGCACTGTGAAGCCCTTAGAGACTGTAATGGTGATTAAGGGCTATAACAAATAAAATGTGATTTGATTTGATTTGATTTGATTTGAAAATATGAGCCCTGTGATGTTATATTACATCCTCCATGCTGAACTGCAGTGTGTGTGACCAAATGACTTCCAATCAGTAAAACATCAAGAATGACATGAATTTAACCAAAAAT
>CABFOQ010030900.1:0-17655 GCA_900660455.1 Gephyroberyx darwinii
TGGCACTTTGAATGGGCTTCCTTGATTGAGAGAAGGAATCATAATAGACTCATATTGAATATTTGCTCCAAGTATGTTAGAAGAAGAAGATATAGCTGCAAGCTATTAGTGGGATCGAAAGCCCATGGGCCAAATGCACAGAGATATTGCAATTTTCAAAATTGCCAATTTGTCTGTACAGCAACATTATAGAGCACGACCAAATGTGATCTGACAAACTTTGGAAACAATTTGAAAATGTGTATGTGAAGTTTGATTGTTCTAGCATTAAATGTTTAGATTTGGACATGTTGCAAGATGTGAAATATGTTGTGTGTAAAATTGAGATTGAGGCAACTTTGTAGCAGAAATTTAAAAAATTGGTCCTATTGCAAGGTTGGCATGATGGTGGCGCTATGGAGCACGACCAAATGTGGTCTGATACATTGGTCTGACACACTTGCTTTGTTTGTGTGTCACAGCCAAGCAGTTTGGATTTTCAAAATGCTGCCGTAACCTAGAAAGTCCAAATATGCTGTGGTCAAAATTTCATGGAGAGTCGATCTGAGAAATAGTGAAAAATAGGTTTTGCATAAAATTCAGAATAACAGAAACCTTCATGTTGGGCATGAAAACCAGAATGCACAATTAATTTGTCTTAAACCAAGGAATCTGAAGGGGAAAAAAAGATTATATGCCGTAAGGTTCAGGAGTTATTGGCTACAATGTAAAGTTGCTTGTTATAGTGCTGACCGATTGCTCCAATGTTTTGGGGGTGAGTAGTGGGGAAGATTTAAAACATATCTACCAAATTTGGTTACTCTGGGACTTACAGTCTCTTAAGATTCAGATCGTTTTAAGGCAGAAACATCCTAACAAAAACAATAGTTTTAGGACTCTAATTAATCTATAGAGCCTTACCTTGAATGTGTTCCCCTCCATAGGTGATGTTGACCTGATAGAGTCCTGGTACACTGGGGGTATAGTGTACATGATAGGAGCCATCATCACTGTCCGTGCAGAAAGCCTTGGCATCCGATGGCCCCTCCACAGTAATATCTAGGACTCCTGATCCGCCACTTCTGTGAAAAAAATGTCTGAAACCTTATTCCTATTCATTTTCAATGTTTCTGTTGCAGCAAAATCACAGGATTTTGTCTGCAACCTAATGGGTCTGATATAAAAGGCCTACTGTCTTACCTTGCTGTGATAGTAAAATGGTTTCTCTCCCCTGTTAGTCCTTGAAGGAGTCCAATCCCACTGGCAAAGACCGATGCTGGTTTCTGTTCTCCTTCATTTGGTTCTCCTGCATTCAAATACATGCCGTGGATGATCCAAACTTCTCAAATAAAACCTGAATATCTCTATATTACTGTATATGTGGCCATGAGATACAATGCATTACCTCCACCTTTTCCACTGGCTCCATTCCCACTGATTTTCACCTGGCTGGTATAAAGAGCAGGGCCCACGACCACCTCAGAGGGAAAGTTTGCCAGCTCTTTCCCTCCATATTTCAACCGAAGTGTGTAGACACCAGCAGTGAGAGGGACATAGACAACTGTATAGGTGCCATCTTTGTTTTCCTGAACCTTGGTCTTGGCCTTTTGCCCAGTTTCAGACACTGCCTCTACAGACAAGTCACCAAGCCCGGCCAAGGCACAATCGATGTTCACAACACAGGGCTCCCCGACTTTGCCCTTTTTCAGCCCGGGCCCAGACACAACCACCTTAGCAGGATCAAACGGCATCCTGATGTCAGCAGAGAACGGAGAGCCAGGGATGTGTAACCCCTGAAAGAGAATGGTGATGAGGTGTTCCCCAGTTTCCGTTGGCAGGTAGGTCACTGTGCAGGTACCATCCTGGTTATCTGACCACTTCATTTTGGTGGGGCAGGGCCCGTCCACTGTCACAGAGAGCTGACCGCTGCCAGAGTCATTTGTGTCGATGGCGAAGTCAGCCAAGGTCCCAACGATTCCACCTTCTAGACCTGGGCCATAAGCCTTGACCTGAGCAGAGAGCACATCAAAACAGAAGCGATATATGTGTGTGTGCATGTGTTTGTGTGTTTGCGTGTTCATGCATGTATGTGTAGCTATTGTCATACCTTGCTGGCATCAGTTGGCAACTTTTTGGGACTGTTGACATTCAAATCAATCTTGAACAGAGAATTAGTGCTTTTGGCAAGATCCAGGGCGATATCCTCTCCTAGAACATGTAGCATAGTAGTGGGAGTATGTATTTTACCTTCTCTTATATTATCTATCACACAAAAACAATTCACTTTGACTGAAGAGTTGACTGAAGATGGAGGATATCATGTAAAAATCCACCTCACCATTGTGATCTGACCCTTTAGACTTGATGTTTGAGGAAGGCTCAAAATGAATTCTTTCAGGGTTTACCTAGAGCAACAAATATAGATGTTTTACTTAAACACCTACTTGCATAATGTAAAGTTACAATGAACAATGAAACATTTTCACCTTGTTAGCTACTTTTCCATGTCATAATATACACATATTGAACAATAAATTTCTTTTTTCTTTTCTTGTATTTCTATATCAATATCCAATTACTTTTACTTGCTGGAAAATACCAGATTTTTAGTGGTTGCTTCATGGCATCCCAGTAGGCACTTTTGAATGATCCCTCCCCTCCTGTTATGTCGCGCCCCAACCTCTTGTTTCAACCGCAAATACGTAAAATTAAGGGAGCATGAATGCCATTTCATTATGACTTTAAAATCCTTGTATTTATATTAGTGACATCTTTGGTGATGAGCGGTCATTGCTGTGATGTTTTGGCACTGCCCTTCCCAGAAATCATTTGTCAATCAAACAGTGTGGCCAGTACTCTTTGAGTTTCTGTAGGGTTTTTTTGTCTGTCTATCGCTGCTCATACTAACTACCGACTTCTTCAATTTATTCCAAACAGTCCGCTGTTGCTGCTGCCGGAAACGTAAAACACATCACTTCCTTTTTCTTTTCCAGGAAAGACCTATCCAACCCCGGGTGTATAGAGGAGCAATTGTAAAATATTTAATGAACTGGGTATAACTTGAATCACTTTACTATCTGTGATAGAGAGTAGCAAATCATACATTTATATCTATGAAAATGATGAAGATTATTACTTTAAATAGCTTCATACCTTGATTAAGCCAACATAAAAATCCTCCCTTTTTCAGAAATACTAAGTCTTCGTTAGAATAATCACGAGAATACTTTGATATTGATCAAAATGTGGGAGGTGAGGACTCACTCTGAAGGGGCTGCTGGGGACGTTGACCCCTCCCCAGGTTACAAAGATGGTGTGTTTGAGCAGGGTGGTGGGTGTGTAGGAACAGGTGTACAGGCCACGGTCTTTACGCGTCACTGCCACACTGACAGGCTTCCCATCAATGCACTTTGGGTTACAGAGTAGGACATTTAGATATGCAATACTTCACAACCTTAATACAACACAACAACCACTATAACAAGTGTTGTGATGTATCTGTGAAAGACATGTTCAGTAGTTTCAGAAGTAAATTCTGGATCATAGTATATGTATGGAAAGTGCCTGATATTTCTGTCCATATGCTACTCCCAGGCCAGTTCACTGTGTGTTCTGTGTTTTACCTGAGCCAGGATGTCCAGTGACCCATCTCCAGCAAACCTGGCATCCACTGTGAACTCCATTAAACGGTTTAAAATGAAGCCCTTCTGACTCACTCCCACTCCAAAGACTTTCACCTATAATATATTTAACAAATTAAATTGAAGGTCCACCTTAAAACAGAATTTAAATATGTTATTCCTTTGAGCAGTTTAATACAGATTAGTCTACAGAAACACATCTCTCTTAAAGCCAGAGACAAGAAAGCCTCTGTCATCAAACGACACTTCCTGGAGATGCTCCACTGACAGTGAATAAGAGATTGACTTTGTGGACACGGTGGCAGCACCCAGGGTGAATTTCAGGGGAAATGGGTACACCGTCTGGTTCAGAACAGTTGAACAATTAAAATCCATTCACGTACACAAGCTCAAATATACATTCTTTGAGTTCACATAGTCAGGTTTCCATACACTGTCAGTGGAGCACCTGCCCCAGGGAGTATGTCTTGTTAGTATTAGATGATATCATCTTGGTTTTCTGGGTTTAGTTTCGGGAGAGAGTTGTTCATTATCAAATGTCAGTTGATCATTTGTGTAACATACTTCCTTTTTAGTAGAGTTCCCCTGCGAAAACCAGTGCTATTTATAGTATTATAATATGTGAAATTAAATTATCATGTTCACATTAAACAATTCTATGAGCGTTACACATTTTAATAAGGACTGTATAAAGCCCATGATTGTACTGTAAATACAATCCAACACAATATAGAGCTACCACATTGCTGCATCCCTGGTCCTCTACAGATGACCTAGATACAAACTAGAGCAGAATAAATGGACACAGCAACTCTGCAGAGAGGCGCTGACTCGCCTTGTGTTGGTAGCATTTCTTCTTATTTGGGTTTATATAGGACACAAAGGGACTGTCCTCAATCTCCTCCTCGTCACATGTCACGTGGACACTGTATTCCCCAGGTATTGTGGGCCAGAACCTCACATCACATGAGCCATCATCCTGGTCCTCACATTCAATTTTAGCTTGAGAGGGACCCTCAATGGCAAAGCCTGCAGAACAGAAATAAGATAGCTAATGTAGAGTTTCCATTCTAAAATGTTAATCTATCCATACAGGTAACTCCCTCTATCCCAACAGATAAGTCAGTTGTTCTCTGGGCTGTATATTGTGATCTTGGGATTCAACAGAAAGTGACTCCTACCCAGCATCCCTGTATTAGCACCAATAGATTCCACTACAAAGTCGGCTGACATTTCCGCCATGCCATGATCCAGTCCTGGACCCCATGCCCGGAACATCTGAGGGCCTGCCTTTGGACCAACCCTGACCTCAAATGGGCTATCAACAAACACGAAAAGGAAACAAGCAAAACTGAGTGGGGCTGTCTTAATGGAGACCATTCTGAAAACAGTAGTTTGACTATGATCATGCTATCTGCTCACCTCTTGAAGATGTGCTCCCCTGCCCATGTGATTGAGATTATGTGGTTACCCACTATGTTGGGTTCATACTGAAGGATATAAAGGTCTTCGGTGTCCTCTTTCTGTTTAACAGGTACATCAAATCCATCTGCAGAGAATAGACACAAACATGCATTAGAATACACGCAGCATATGCAACCTCCCTCCAATATGCATTAGAAAAACAAAAACAGTAGGTAAAGTGAGGACTAGCCAAAAAGTGAGAATGCTGTTGTTCCTAAAAAACAACCAACCAACCAACCAACCAACCAACCAAACAGCCAAATAAACAGAACATACTCACCTGGTCCCTTAATATGCACTTCGAGCTGCCCCGGCCCAGCCCTGGTCGTATCTACTTTGAAGACTGGTGCCTGGCCTACCCTCACCCCCTTAGGCTGCAGCCCTCGCCCACTGGCTCTGCAGGCCTTTGGCTTTGAGACTAAAAACAATATATATGGAATATGGAAGACTTAACTTTGAGGTTTTAAGTGGATATATTTTGTGAAAGGAATAATTTGGCATACTTCAATGAGGTAATTGAAACAGGGCAAGCCGTGGTATAGTGAGTGTCACAGTATATAATACTGTATATAGAACCCCCATATTATCATACTTTTAAGAGCAATAAGATCATTCTGTTCACATGATATATAATAGTGTATTATATTTAAGATCTTGAATTGCATTACTGCTCTTTTTGTATTCATCAGACTCAAATGAAAAAATGAAAAGTTTCTCATGGCAAATACATGGATTTTGAATTGATTCAACGTCTTTAAACATCAAATCAGGAGATATAGAATCAACTGTAGCATGTTTACCCTACTTGGCACCAATGGATGGATGGCAGCCTCCACTGCCTATGCAATCTATGTTGTGGGTTGGTCCTGACAGGGACGCACCTGCTTTTGGTTTGAGGGGTGCTCCAGGTTTCAGTTGGGCTTTGGGGAACATGGACAGGTAGGTCATGATGGACTGCTCATCCACACAGGGGTCAATGATCTCCTCTGGAGCTATGACCTTAAATTATGCAGTTTGAAGGTTGACACTTTGCACAATCACAGCAGACTCTCCATCCTGTTGAGAAACAAGCTGCTTCCTGTTCCACAAACTTCCCATTAATGTGGTCAGCCTCCTCAAAGGGGCGACTCCACTGAGCGCTTAGCCTTAAGTTTCTACTTAACCACAGCAGTCACAATAACTCAGATGATCTAATTGTGCCTGCGTGACATGATGTCAGCCTTCCACAAGGTTTAAAAGTAGAATAATGACACTAGTTATTGAGAAGGGATGCTGAGGTAAATCCTTTTCTCAGGAGGCCTTGTTGAGAAAACATTGCCAAATATGTCACAATCTCTTAAAAAATGGTACAAGGAGGAAACAGCTGGGATTGACTGAAGCATAGTTTACAAAATAATACCTTTAGTACATTGCTTTTCTGAGTGTATGGGTTTTTCAAGATTAATTTGAATGCATTTGTGCTGTAAGATAGAACAGAGTGGATAGAATCAGAGAGATACAGAATAACATGCAGTGCAGGTTATGGCCTGGCTTTTAACCAAAGAGGTCACAAGTAATATTGTATGTGCATTAGCAGGCTAGGCCACCTGCACGTGTACGTAATGTGTTGTCGTTATCGTGTACAATCCCTGCTAGTTCATATTTGCCTCTAAAGCATCCTGGAACTAACCTGTGGCACCCCTAACCACTCATCAGCCTGATGCATGGCCTCTCTGGCATTGTCCACTCGCTGCACCTCATCCCAGCTCTCCCAGTCAGGACACAGGCCTGCAGCCAGAAAAACAACTTCTGTGAAACCAGACACTGTGTACAATACTGCTTTTGTTGAGTCTGTATAGAAGGCAGGGGAATTAAGGCAGGCAGCTGGATGAGCTATGGCCAAGTATGGCCATATTGGAATGCTGAGTTTTGGTGGTTTGTTTATTCTTGGTGCTCTGAGCATGAGCTGCGTCTGTGATAGAGTAGTTCCTGTAGCTCACCTGGGGCCAGTCCATCCACCAAGGCACCCAGTGCCTTGCCATCCATCCAGTCCTGGTTGAAGTTGGTGATGGGCAGTTCAGGGACCTTGTCCTGAATCCAGCCCAGCAACCGCAGCTCAGGGGTCTGCTTCTTAGCTTCTCCATCCTCCAGCAGGTAGGAGAGGGAGTAGTGTAGGATCAGGGTCCACACCAACCCCAGAATCAGCTTCATGTTACCATCCACAATGGCTTTGCTATCTGGAGGGACAACATCACTGATTATAAGCACAGGGATGTAACCTCCAGCGGTCAGTACAAAAACATAATAGGAAATTGTTTAAATAAATACCAAACAGAATTCCACACTAATGGAATTCCTTCAATATTACAAGTGCACTGGATACAAATACAACTGGATGTTTGGGCATTTTTCTGGAGCAAGACCACTTAATTTGGATATATGATTTCTTGGACTTACCTATAGATACCAACTTAATGTTCTCTTGGTCCAGAAACTCCAGGGCCACAGACACATTTTCCAGTCTCATCTGTCTGAAGGTGGGCCGTGTGTGGTATTTCCTTGACATCTTCTTGTGGCTCAGCACCTCCAGAAGGGCGATGAGGGTCAGACCGTCATTCAAGTCAAACTGCAGGTCATTGATCACCTTGTCCACACAGCGCAAGTGCTCATTGCACCACCGTGTGAAGGTGTTCTTCTGAATCTTTTTCCATGGCGCATCAGCAGCTAGGTTATACTCAGCAGCACACACACTGTGTTCACCTGGGGAGACTTCACTCTCCACAGAAAACATTGTGCTAACTGTTGCACGCATCAACCAGGTTGTTAAAAAGTCATCTGTAGGTCCCCGTAGGACAGGGGAGCTTTTAAAGGAAGGCGAGGTGGGAAATTTGAGAAGCTCTAAGCTTGGAAAGTTCAGAAGTTTTGCTGGAGGGGAGGGAAAAATATTCCCCTTCACTGTTATCTTGAAAAAACATTGGGTGCACAATACATACCAGGAGAATAGTACCTCTGACATATGTACCCAGTGTTGTCATTATCATATGGAACCTTTCCAAGGAAAGAGTATATCAAAAACGGGTTGTGATGAGCTCACCAGGATGGAGACGTGCAAAGTCTTATGGGATGGAGGTCAGTAATGCTATCCCTGAGCCCCAGGAGTAAAGCTGATCCCCATCTGGGGCTTGATGACTAACTTATAGGCCTGACTTCATCTCTACACACCCTCCTGTGTTGACGTTATTCATTTTCAGCACCAGAATGTGGTGTTATTACAAACAGTATATTCTTTTGATGGCCTCTCAATGTGTCCCTATGTTTCCTGTGCAGGAGGGAATGGGCATGACTCACCCAGATGGATAACAACACAGAGGAAAAAGACAGAGAGAAAGGGAGAGATGGAAGAAGATGGAATGACAGAAATTTAACACTAAAGCTCCACATGATTAGTCATGCTGACTTTTAAGCTGGGTCAAACAACCAAATAGGAACTATGTAATTACTAATTACTCTACAACTGCCTGAAATCACAGGCATATTGAAAACAAGAGAATGTGTGCTTCAGCCTAAATCATCACCATGCCGTGTGTGTGTGGATGTGTGAGAACAAACAAACATGACCTCATCTCATGTGTATTATAGTCTGATCACGAAGGGCCTGGAACACAATATGAACACAATGAAAGCTTGGTGAGTTGACTGCTTCAGAGAATGCACACGTATCTAATGACTAAAAAATACAATTGTGAGGTTATGATTTTTAATAGAGGTCACACTTACATTTTAGAGCAATTAATCTTGTACTTTGAACTCAAGAAACTATACCTTTCCATCTCTTTACAATATACATTTTGCACAGTTATTTACAGGGAAATAATCAAAGTCCAAATTAAATACAATAAATCAATTAAGCTATCTTATGATAAAATCATAGATTTTACCAAGAATCATGTAATGTAAAATGCATGCAAAAAAAATCTGAATGAATACCAAATTTAGATTGTTTTTTTTCAAGATTAGTGTTAAATCAATCACACCATAATCTCATAAACCATTTCACAACAGTTTCTAGTGTTGGCTACTGATAGGATGTGACACAATATCAATACATACCATTTATTTAAACAGACTATGTGCTTCTATGTGCCACACAATTCCCTTTGGTAATCAAGTGATGCATACGGTTGATTGCTGTCTGTAGCAACTAGTTACCCTGACATCAGCCTCTTCATTGGCACACTAATGCTGTGCAAAAAGAGGAACTATCCTAGCTCCCTCAGAAAAAATAAAATAAAAGTCAGGTTCAGTTCATGGGAGATTCTTGGAAGTCAATTGTATCTGACTAGGCAAAAAGGAAAAAAATAAAAAACAATAATAAAATCTTCAGCCAAAAATGTAATAGTGGACGTACCAGAGCCTGTAAATCAATGAGGGTCAACAATCTTGCCAATCTTGATCTATTTAAAGATCAAATGTTGTTGGCTCACTTCTCTCATCATACATGAAAAAAAAGGTTTTAAGGACGAGCTACATTTTGAATGTTCTGTAAATCATTCTGGGTAAAGCACTGCAAGTGGTGATGAATATAATGCTCTCAACACTGCTTAAATACCTTTCCCAAATCCTCTCATACGTGCCTAAACAGGCCTCTGAACAGTAGAGATGAGAGGGGAAGGCAGTTGACTGATGTCTCAACTGTTGCACATCGTTAACTATCTAAGGGCATTCATCATGCATTTGATTATGGGCTATGTTATTGTGGTAATTTTGATTAATTTTACAATTACACAGGTGTGTTGTGTTTGGAGCAGTTGGAGCTCCAGGTGATCCATCTGCAGTTTCATCATATATATAGAATTAGTGAGGAGTATATAGTATTTTTACATTCATTATCCACTATTCAGTCCTATTGCAAAAAGGTAAAAATAAAAAAATAAAAAAAAGAGAAACGGGCCCACTAGATTTCCTAAAATAATAAATGTAAAAAGATCAAACTTTATTTGCGGATATAATTGACATTCTTTTATTAACTTCTCTGCCATCTAAAATATAGCATCTTAGAAATTAAACAGTGTAGTTATTAGTGCAGAAATTATAAGGATGTGAGGGTTTTTAGTTTCAGTGTGGAGAAATCTAACAACTATAGATTCACTCATGTGAGAGGATGTGTGTATTTGCGTGTTGCCCTCAGGTCCTGAAGAGCACAGCAGCAGTCACAGCTGTTAGAGCCACAGCGACCGCAGGCCCCCAGATCATCCATGGTTTCTGAAACAAGTGGTGACAGAAATGAAGACATGAGCATCACCATATTAAACCACCCATCTAAGCTTGGCCAAAGCTTTGACACCCCTGAGGCCAAAGCAGTACACAGAAAACGACACAGGTTAAAAACTGATCTTCCAAATAGAGGAAGATAAGCCCATCCAAGCCCATTGAGAGAAACAATTGTTAAATATTAGCCATCCAGACAAGACAAGCAGATGTCAGATGTTGACACTGTATCATTAGAAAGATTAGATTTCAGAGGAGACAATTTCAAGAGTTTCCCACAGGGAGGGATTCTGAGAAATGAGAAAGACCTGATTAAGTCATGCAATGATCTAAAAGAGACTGATGAGGATGAGACATGTAGGCCGACTTGACAGGAGTAGTGTGTACCTTTCTACCACAATGCGCCGAAGCAGCAATACAGCAAAGCCAGGATAAGGCCGATGACTATGGCTTGAACAGGCAGCAATAGGGAAGTCTACAGGAGGGAAGGGATATTATAGTAATCAACTACAAAGGGACATACTGTAGCTGTGCATAGGTATATTAAACGGCCCTTCAGTTGGTAGTCAGTGTTTCTAATTGGTACCATCAAGTCAACCAGGTAAAGGTCTGTGTCAACGTCTAAAAGGACAGTGGATGAGTAGAGGGGATCAGGTGTGTGGAGATAAAAATGCTCTTGTGAATCTATCCAAAGATTTACCTTTTGTGCCTGGAGATATTTCACGCAATGAATTGGTGTTCAGTACACAAAATTTGATAAAGCAAAGCTCATGCTCCAAAAACTGAGGACCGCTGAGGATGTTTGCTTCCTATGCCAATAATAGCTATGGTGCTGTTTTTAACACTTAATTTACTTTTAAAAAAACATTTATAAAACAAAGTATGATTTGTTAGGAAATATGAATGGTGCCGTATGGACAGAACAGCACTCACCTTTGTTCCTTTCTCCTGTAGAGTCTTCACGTTGGCTTTGCACTCCTGAAGTTCATCTGTGATGGACTGTTTTTCCTGCTCAGACTTCTCGTATTTCTCCCTAAGGTCTGACAGCTCCGCCTTGGCCTCCTCATACTGCATGAAGCAAATTATAATTTTCATATGAAATAATAAATGTATTTGTCCTTTCTGTGTGGATCTGGCTAAGGAGGTTTGACTGCAGCATGCTTACTGATGTGCTGTTTTTAGTAGCACGTTTGCTGCTACATTGATTTCATAGCATGGTGACGTCATGCTATTAATGATAGCATGGGTGCTGACATATGCTTGATGCTAGTAGCATGGTTGCTCTGGCTATTTGCTAGGAACATGTTAGCTGGTGCATTGATCTTAAAGCATGTTGATATTAGCTTTTGTTTGCTTGTAGCATGCTTTCTGACATTGTTTGCTGGTAGCATGGTTGCTCTGGCTGTTTGGTAGTAGCATGTCTGCTGGTATATTGATTTCTTTAGCATGCTGATATGTTGGCTTGTTGTATGTTTGTGGGTTGCTGGTATTCTGATAGATTGGCAGCATATCAGTTTCACTAGATTGTTGGTATATTTGTTCCCGTTTGTTAGTCGTATGTTTCTTGGTATATATTGTTTTTTTTATTTGTGTGTTGCTATAGTGGCTTGGTAGCATAATATTAGCCCTACCCATATTATGGCACAAATGGCAGTAACCTCATGCATTGGTAAATAAATGACTTCAAGAACCTAAGAAACTACAAAGACAATCCCAGTCAATACACAACTAAAGACAAATAAAGGATCTGACCTCTGAGCTTGGGCTGGTTTGTTTTGAGGCCTTACCTCTCTCTGCAGGTCCTTGGTGCGACTGTCCGCCTCATCCAGTTGGGTCTGGAGCTTGGTGCTGTCCTGCTGGTGCTGGAGCTGCAGGGCCCCCAGCCTCTTCTCCAGCTCCTCATGGGCTCTCTCTAGGGCCTTAAGGTTATTGGTCAGCTCAGCATTCTGGGCACGGGAACTAGCAGAAACAAGAAATCAAGAAGTTGAGGTGGAGGATCAGGAAGAAAGCAATGTCAGACAGACAGCAGGAAGGTGAGGGTGGAGATCTTGGAGCTCTTGATAGTGTTACAGACCTGGCAAGGTCCTTCTCTAACTGCTGCTGTTTCTTCAGCACTGCCTCTTTCTCGGAGCACAGGGCTGCACACTCATTCTGCAGGTTGCCCCTTTCTTTCTGGTGAGTCTTGATCAGTTCTTCCTTCTCAGCCCTGAGGGCAGCAGATTCACTCTGTACACTGCTCCTTTCCTTCTGATGCTTATTCACAATGTCCTGTTTTTCAGATCGCAGGGCAGAACACTCCTTCTGAAGGCCATTACACTCCTTCTGCATGGACTGCAATTCACCAGCTGTGGAAAGCATTCAAAGCTTCATGTGCATTGTGATACTATAGCATTAAGTCATTTACATTCATATTTACATTTTAAGCTTTTGTCAGATGATCTTATCTGAATCAGCTGAATTTTACTGCTAAACTGTCCAAGCTTACAGGAGCAGTATATTAAAATTCTGCAAATTCTTCCATTTATTTATACATGTTTATACATATTTACATACATATTTATACAACTCACTATATCAAATAGAATTATAATTACAATTATTATGTGTCTATTATTGTTTTCAATCAATCCATATGTGTATTTGCACAATGTAGTACCTTGTATTTCTGCAGTTTTCTGCCACTGCTTGCTCTGTTGCTGAAGGTCACCCTGTAGGTTGTCAATCTCATGCTCATATTTGTTGGCGGTCTGACGCCATTTGTCCAGGTCCTTGGTGACAGTTGCTAGGTTAGTCTGGATAGCAGTGACCTCACGTTCCCGCTCAGCAGTGGCTGCCTCCAGGGCACGCTGCAGTGACTTCATCTCATCACGTGCACTTTGTAGTTCATCGCGTGAACTGGAGGTGGCATTGTCTCTCTGCTCTCTGAGAATGTCCATTTCATCTTGGAGTTGCCGCAGCTGGCCTGTCATTATAGACGAGAAATATATATAGTTTTGTTGGGATTTTATATAAGATAGCAGTATGATTAAGCTATTTTAAGTGAGAAGGAGCACAAACTCTCCAACACAGTTCTCCCAGAAACAGCCCACCTGCAATTAGCCCGTGCCTCAAAAGGTAAAAGGCAGCTCCAAACAACACACAGGCTTACCTTGGAGAAGCTTTATCTGTTTTGAATGTTCATCAGCTTGATGCTTATTTTCTTTTTTCTCTTCCTCCAGGAGACCTATAAGAACATCAGCTCAAAAAGCATTATTATCTACATAGTACTAAATGATCATGTCATATTTCAGTCTGACATCAAAATTTTATTCTATACCTTGTAGCTCCATGCGCTTGAGTTTCTCAGTATTGACTAGCTCCTGGGCTTCTCGAAGTTCAGCATTCAGGTGCTGGATGATTTTCTCTGAGTCACCAGATGAACCCATGTTTGACCGGTTTATCTCATCTGAGAGAAAATGCAGAGAAAGTGTTTACCCAAAGTAGAGAGATGTACTCCCCTGCTATGAGAGTAGCTGTAAGGGGAGACTTCTGAAATCATATTTACATTTGCTCATCCGTCTGTTTAGTAAACAGAGTAAGACAGTAGTAAAGTAAAGCTCGGTACATAATGGTGCTTCAGGAAGTAATGATAGCAATTCTGTCAGTTGCCATAAAAATAGAACCACGAAAACTGAATATCTTGCCTTGTTAAATTTACTGCAGCCCCAAATATTTAACCAGGGCTGACATGCTGGATAATTTCCCAAGACAGTAAAAATGGGCCTATTATATAAACTAATTGCTAACCCAGAAATAGACAATGCATTATCTGAATATTCTATCCAAGTTTTCTTTCCAAATAGTGCATTACCACAGCAGCATGTGAGCAGTTTGAGTCTTGATACATCTACATTGCTTGTTAACAGTCAATTAAGCAATACACAAAGGAAATGAACTAGCCAAGGTTGCCAAGGGTATGTTGTGTGTTCTAGAGATGGAAACAAGCTCCACAAATACTTTTGGGCTTTAGAATACCCAGTGAATGTCCTGATCCCCTAATCTGCCATGGCTAGAAAAAGAGATGACCTCATCTCAGACCAAGCCTTTGGCAGAGGCGAAAACAAGAGCCAGAACAGGTCAAGCATGTGCACCATAAATGGACACATTAGGGGGCGATGATATCACTAGGAAATGCTCTATTAGTGGTGAAAACTGGGATTCCACTGTCTCATACAAACACGCGCACGCACACACGCATGCGCACACACACACGCACACGCACACACGCACACACGCACACACGCACGCACACGTTAGTAGTGCTTTCAGATGAAGTTATTCTAATAAGCGCTTCTAAAATGAAAGGCTGTAGAGAAACTGCTGGAGGCTGGTGGCACCCCCTGGCTCAAGCACATGACCCCCCTGCTGTGTGCCAGACTGAGGAAGGGAGGGCAGAATGTCCCAGCCTGGCTTTGCAGACTAAGGAGCACTGAAACTCTGTGTATGTGTGTGTATGCTTGTGTGTGCGTGCATATGCATGAGCAGCTGAATGAGCATCAGAATGTGAGTGGGCTCGCTGTAAGCAGGGTTGTCTGTGTGCACTGTGTGTAGAAGATGAATACACTTGAATGTGTGTATATGTGCAAAGCTGAGAGATGTTGCATGTGAGAGCATGTGTGTGCATTTGTCCCAGACAAGAGGGCATCCAACAGAGAGAACAGTTTATCTTTAGTAACACGCCATGGTCAATTATTATGGCCATTATGTCTCCGTGTCAGAAGATGACAAATAATAATAGAATTTCTCTGTATGTAAAAATACCTTGGGGGTTGTTGAGCATCGTATTGCCTCAGAGCCACTACAGAAAAAATGTAGGGATAATTCTTTTTTTAGCACAAGTGCTGAAGAGTACAACGATGATGGTCCATCTTTTCCACTGGCAGGACTCTTCACCAGTAAATGTGACAGCAGTCTTAAACTGAATATCCGTAAATAAAATCAATTCTCTTCAAAATTGCTGATGAAACTGCTTGGCCTGGTCACTTTGCAGCTACAGAATGTTACAGACATTACTGGAATATTGTTGTGAATAGCCTGTTTGTTTTGCGCTCCCTATATACTGTACCTTACAAATTCATTTATCATGCAAAATTGATTCACATTGGTCTGAGTCAGGAATGTTCCCGTTCATCTTTTTATGATTCAATGTTTTCTGTATTATATTAGTATTACATTATTATTACATTAGTCACTAAATTCTATTTTCATTCTAGTCACCCAAAATGTCAGCGCTATTAGTCACCAGAGTTGGCCTCTGTGCTAAGAGACTCCATCGTCTAATAAGCTGTTGACACCAGATAAATTACCCTCCAAAAGAAAGCCTTCTATAGCAATGTAACCTTTAAAGCCAGCCATTTCCACACCCAATTGTCTTCAAGAGTCTTGATACTCCTATTTTTCTTTTCCTTTTTACAGGCAACGACAATTAGCAAGACATGCTGTGCCAGACAGGCCATCAAAACAATGCCAAGTCATTCACTCCAGTTCTGTTTGTCCATGTACACACAAAACAGCTGTTACCTTTAATGAGTGAGACATTATTCAGGGGATCGTTCAGCTCTTTCTCATCCATTTGCTTATCTGTAACAAAATAACTGTATGTAATAACAATGGACAGAGCAGTTACATAGACATATTACTAAATCAACAGCCAATGTTAGACATTAATACAATAATATAGCAAACAAATAGCAAAAAAGATAAACATCTTCAATTCAATAAACATAATATTACAGAAAATGTCTTAACAATAGAATAGAATAAAGCAGAAGAAACTCAAGAGGAAAATACCTTAGGTGTTCCAAGAGCTGTTATGTGTGCTGGGGCTACAGCAGTCCCTGACATGAAGAACTCTTCTCCAACTATCTGGTTTTTCAGATGCGAAATGGAATAGTCCACTGGCAAGGGGGAGAACACAAGCAATGACAAAGCTTATGTAGCAGACCTCCCAGTTATTGTTGAATAGAAGCCACCGAAGGTAAAGCACTGCTAGAACTGAATGAAGAAATATCTTGCGGGTGGTTAAAATGCTACGCTGGAATTAAGTCTGATCCATGTCCTCTGATACATGACCCCCCTCTTTTTGGTTGAAGTCCACAGGCCTTCCACACTAGGTCATGTATCCGACTAGGGCATCTCGGAAGCTGCAGCTGCATTCTGAAACACAGAGAGGTTTTGTTCAGGGGATTGAACTGCTCTCTGGCCAGTTGGTACTGATGTAAATATATACAGGATGACACACAATAGGGCCTACCACTGTGAGGGGGAGGGAGCGTGCCATGTATGCCCCCCCCCCCTGTTTTGCCATGTAGGGTAGTTTTGTCACTTTAAATTAACTAATTATTGGCCTATAGGTTTAGGGGGGGTCTAAAGATAGATGATACATCTTCCAGAAAGGTGGAGACATGGTAAGTGCTATATGTTATATATGTATGTTAGGGGCCTGCAATTCTCATAGCCAGATTGTATTATTTAGTTAATTATTTATTGCATTATTTAGTTAATTTGTACTGAACATTGTATGTAATGAGTTCACTCTCTTCATGTCTTAGATTTATTATGAATACAGATACAACAGTTATGAAAATAAGAACAGTATGAACAGTGGGCTAAATGGGAAAACATTTCACAGTGACAGCATTTTTCATTGCAAGCAAAGTCTGACTTACTGTCCAGAAGCTCTCATAACTTAATCATGATCACATCAAAAATTATTTTAATAATTGATGAAGTCCACACACACATACACTTTGTTGCATCTTCACACATGCATGTGACAAGCATCATACAGGCCAGGGGGCCTAGTCATCAATTCAGAAGTGGGGGGACACAATTAGTTCAAGACTAAGAGCATTTTTACCAGCCCATCAGATATTTTAGGCTCAAATCTTCAGGAGTTAAACAATTCATGAGATAGACCTACTATCGGCCTATTCATCATAACCTGTACAAGAGGCTTACTTTCATATTAGTGTGCACTTTGAGCTCATTCACTGATCTAACTGATTTTTCTGACATCAGCTTGCATCATTTTTCATGTGTCCAGGTTTTTAAACGCTTCACCTTCTCAATGAAGACTTTGGATACTATACCATTACATATCCATAGTCCAACAATACATAATATAGCCTAATAATAATGCACTAGTACTTTTCTAAAAACAGAGTTTACAAGGTACTTTACAGAGAACAAGAGAAATAAGTCACAAAACATGAATAATAATAGAAAACAAACAGCAACAACACAAGATTAAAAACAAAAGAAACAGTTACTGCGAATTAAGTCT
>CABFOQ010030901.1:0-16219 GCA_900660455.1 Gephyroberyx darwinii
TGATGGTGAACCCCGACTAAAGAAAGGTATGCTGTAGAGCACAGAGTACAGTAATAGAGGAGGATGGAAGACATTAGATACAGCACACACACACACACACACACAGTAAGAAAGACCTTTGGGTTTATTATTGATGGATCCTAACCCAAAAGGATTGCTTTAAGATGTGTGTCTGCTGAAGTCGAATGTCAGTATTTCAGCCAGAACGTTGTTGTAGATGAAGCCAGCGCAGAGAGCTGCTGTGTAGTAGCGCGTGTAGTAGTTTGTACTAAACCTTGTATCTGAGGAATAGCTTAGTGTTTTTCTTTTCCCACATCCTTCTTAATTCACATAGACTTTTTTGCAAAAGGATGTTGAGATGCTGTATATTTGGTGTGTGTGTGTGCATTTGCGTACATGCATGTCTGTGCACATATGTGTTAGTAGTAGTGTAGATTTCTCTTTGATCTATGGCTATTTATAACTGCAGGATTTGTGGGGACTCACACACACACACACACACACACACTCACACAGAAAGGTGCATGGTGGGGGAGGCTCATTGACACATTCTTTGCAGTGCCTTTCACAGAAAGACAATAACATCCTCATCAGAAACGAGAATATATATCATATAGCATATCTCAGTGACACGAGGCATTACCTCGTGTTACCTCGAGATATTAGATATCATCACTTCCACAAACAGAAGCTCACTTGTTAAAATTCCCCAACGTTTTATCGATTGAAATAAATCACTGGTTTGTTGATTGGTTTGTTCTGGTTGAACCCCCTACTGTACTTCCTCCCTGTATGTGAAATCAATAAGCTTTAACAGAATAGTCTGCCTTAAATCAACAAATTGATTGAACATTTTGATTCAGCAGCGTCTATTTGTTGTGGTGGTTTGGATGAAGAGCAGGTTTTGTAACAGTGTTTTGCTGCCCAGTAAACAGCCTACCTATAGTGCCTTTTCCCATTGACTGTAGCATTGACCCCCTCTTGCCCTTTAGCCTTTCCTATGCCTGCAGCTATTTCTGGGGCAGTCCCGCACAATTTAGAGAGCAGGGAGGGCAGAAGAGGGGGCTAAGAGGAGTAAAAAAAGAGAGGAGGGGCGAGAAAGGGGAGATGAAGAGTGACAGATGAGAGCAGTAATGTGTGTGGTGGGGGAGGAGAGAGGGGAGGGAGGGGTGAGTGAGATCAGGAATCTGCTGAGTCATCATGACTGGTCTCATGATGATCGCTCAGCAGCAGCAACAATAGCTGCCCTTTATCGAACACACACACACACACACACACACTGATCAGAGAGATGAGAGCCAGACCAACACACTATACAAAGCATCTCATTGAGAGCTTGTGAAGATGCTAATCTGTGGCGCTGTGTGCTCTAAGGACTGATCTCATCTTTTGCACTTCCCCATACCCTCTTTGTTGACTTCTGATTCATGCTCTTGTGTCTCCACATTTTGTCTATTGTTTCTACTTTGTGGCACAAATACTTGGCACAAAAGGTTTTATTTGGTAAGATTGTTTTTATCCCTTGTAATTCTAGGTCTGTATCTCTTTCTCCTCTCGCCACTAGAGCCTGCACTCTCTACACTAGAGTCTTGGGTAAAGTGTGTAAGTGTGCATGTGGGTTAAGGCTGTAACAGTTGGTCTGCCTGCAGGACTTTTATTCCCTCAGTAAGGCCTGTCAGGCGGCCTCCTACAAGGCTGACAATGGCCATCACACCTCTTTCTGCAACGAGCCAACCGCAAGTGATGAGCACACTGCACCACATGTAGTCCTGAGGCCGTGAAAAAGCTGCTAACTTCTTAAATCTAACAAATTTCAAAACTTCTCTAAACTTGAAAATTCCAGTTTGCAATGTTACATATCGTACTTTAGATAGCCACAAATCTTGCCTTTTATTTTGTTGAATGCATGGGGTTAGAAACCTAATATCACTTGATAAATAAAGCTGAACTTTGATTTGAAGGCATGGGGGCTACAGTTAGCTGACTTGGTAGCTAGCTAGCCTAGTAGCTAATGGTAAAGCGATACTTTTCATGATTTCTTATTAAAAATAATGTTGTATCCCTAACTATGGTGATTATAGATGAGGACACACACTTATATGACAGTAATATTCTGTCACTGCTAAAGTATTAACAACTGGGGGAGACTTTACAGTAGCATTGGCCTGCCAGACTACATCATCATAATTGATTCCTCAAAAGCAGCAGGTAAACAGTGATCCTAGCAACAGGCTGCTAAACAATACAATACATACTCCCCCAATAGTTAACAACCACACAACAACCAATAGCTTACAACCACATTGACCAGCTCATACCAGCTAAGATTCAAAACCAGTGCAGCTTGCTTATCACTTGTGGTTGGCTCAATACAGAAAGACATGCTGGTGATTGTCAAGCTTGTAGGAGGCTGACACCTGACAGGCCCTACTGAGGGAACAAAGGTCCCTTGGGCCGTTGGTTTTCCCCTGGAGTCCTTCCCACTAATTCTACCACTTCCTCTTCTTTAACACTCATTTCTTAACTATTGGCCAAAAGCCAGCCAATAAGAATTGTAGAACACTAAGGTAGTGGGCACTGTCAGACTAACCACCAGGAAACAGGAAGTCAGGGAAATTCTAAGAAATGTTAGTGTGTGTGGGTCTCACTTTCACTCACAGTTTGATACAGATGCATCATAATATGCTCATGTCGTACAGTAGAATTGGATCTGATATGATGTCTCCACTAGTCTTGGTGGGTGTTGATCTGCTGACAGCTTTTCACTGGGTTTTAAAGAACAGCTATTGTTCTGTAACACATTGATGGTCTTCTTTTTGGATGCTAGTGTTTTGTTCTGCCTTAAAGTGCTTCTTCTTGAACTTCTGTCTGTTTGATTGAATGGCCTTGCTAATGCATGTTACCCTCCCACGTCTCCTTAGGTCTGTTCAGAAGAGCAAGGCTCTTGTGGCATGACGACCACTAACAAAGGAAATAAAGCCTTGAAGGTAAGAGAGTGCACACATTTTACACTGAATACCTGGTATTTGATTGACTGTTTGTGCAATTTTCTAAAACGATATGGAATATGGATACGTACTTCATTGCATGCTTTATCTCTCTCCCTCTCTCTTCTTCCCTCCTGCCCCATTCCTAGGTGAAGCGGGAGCCAGGTGAGAATGGCACCAGCCTGACAGATGACGAGCTGGTGACCATGTCAGTGCGGGAGCTGAACCAGCACCTCCGAGGGCTCACAAAAGATGAGATCCTTCAACTGAAACAACGGCGACGCACCCTGAAGAACCGGGGCTACGCTGCCAGCTGCCGTGTGAAGCGTGTCACCCAGAAGGAGGAGCTAGAGAAGCAGAAGGCCCAGCTGCAGCAGGAGGTGGACAAACTGGCCAACGAGAATGCTTCGATGCGTGTTGAGCTGGATGCACTGAGGTCTAAGTACGAGGCATTACAGACCTTCGCCAGGACTGTGGCACGGAGCCCAACCGTTGGGGTTGGGGTAAGGGCCGGAGGGGGGGGAGGAGGGGTGCCGTCATCAGTCATTGGGCCGCTCATACCAGGGAAGGTGGCAACAGCAACGAGCGTGATTACAATAGTGAAGTCAAAAACCGATGCACGGTCTTGAGGGAGGGGCAAATAGATGGAAAGAAACATGAGGGTGTGTCAGAATGGAGTTCAGCTGCATCAGAGTAATCCTCTTCCTCTACTGGCCGTCTCTCCTCTACCTGCGCTGGCCTAAAAGAGCTGGGCAGCTATGATCAAATGCCCCAGCATGTTTCTGTAACCTATCTGAGAGCAGTGTAGGTAAAGGAAAGGAGGTAAGCAGAGGAAGATTCTTGAGACTATTAGGATGCAGCCTTTGGTCAGCGCATGATCATTTAGCACAGGACAGATACACAGGGTTCCTACCATCATAGAAAGCCTGGAAAGTCATAGAATTTGAGCATTGGATTTTCCAGGTCCATAAAATTCCCAGAAAAATTGTAACATTTTGGAAAATTCGTGCAAATTTGTTCAGTTTCCATTTCAATCAGTCAAGTCAGACTGCCGGTACATCCATAAGTACATAAAGACCCAATTAGACATTTCCATACTACATGTGAAGTGTTAGTCTGGCCAAACCAAGATGTGGAACATTTAAATCAATCATACTAACAAAAATATTCTAAAATATTACACCTGTTGGTATTGGAAAGGATGGTATGGATTTGTGTTATAGAGTAGTCATGAAAAAGTCAAGGATTTGATTTACAAAAAAAATAGTTGGGACCCTGCTCATAGTTATGCTGTGTAATTCCAAAAGAATATAAGAGAGATTTCACTGTCTGCAAAGAAGTCCCATATTGCTCCACCAAGCCAAGAACAACTGAAGAACTTTTTCAGAAAAATACTATAGAAAATATATATTACACAATGGTGGTAACTGTATTTCTACTGTTTTGTACTGTGTTGTCATTCACATGAGGTCCAAAGTGTATTCTCTGTGTGTGAATTGTTATATATCAGGAATTCTGTGAAATTCTGTGGTGCGTGTTTGTTTTGGTATTGCTATATTTAGTTAGCTGTACTTTTTCTACAGTCTCTCTCTCTCTCTCTCTCACTCTCTCTCTCTCTCTCTGTCCTTCCATTTTTCAATTCCAACTGGCTTCCGTTATTGGATACTTCCTGGCTCTGCAGGAGGAGGAAAAAGGCAATTGATATTTACAAAAAAAAAACTTAACACACCACAGAACGGTATTTTATCTGAAAGTGGAAAGACATTAATGCAAGTCATTGACCTTGTCTTAGTATGAGAGAATATTCAGGGAAAGGGTCGTTTGAACACCAGGGCTGAATTAAGATGAAGTTGTCTTCTCTCTCTTTGAGTTCCTCTCAAAGCGTTTTGAAGAAGGGCAAGTGCCTTGGTCTCCTACAATATGCACCAAGAAGTCAAGAGGACATGAGGAATTGTGAAAGGATGGTGGAGATTCAATGCAGGTGTCTGTTGACTTGTGCTTATACCTGTGCTTAATGGAATACACTGACCAATCAGGAATCAGGTTGTGACAGCATTTAAGTATCGCTGCGTATTGTTGTGAGAGCTGTGTAGTAGCCATCAGGATTATAATAACACCCATTTATGTGACTTGGCAGTTCCTCCACTTAGAAACAAATACTTAGGGACACATGAAACAGTTTGCAAAACACAAGCTCATTTTTTTATTTTCTTTATCTCGCACATAATCTGCTTTTTGGAAAAGTAATTTAATGTGCTTTTAGAAGGAAAAGTTAATGTACCTCTCTTATTTTATCAGAATTACTGATTTGGTTTCGTTGGCTTGTAAGTTTGATTGGCTACTGGCTCAGAGATTTAGGTTATTATTCCTACAAAGACGTTTTTACAAAGTGGTTTCCCATTGCATTCCTCTTTCTGTTAACCATTGAGCTCATTTGTGCAAATGTGATTAAAGTAAAGATATTAAAATATTTGACTGAATCTCCAGTCACACAAATGGATGTTATTTCCCATAAGCTTTACCATGAAACTAGTCTTATAATATGTGGTGTTATATACTCAAAGGATCTTTGTCAATGTATGGTAGAGTCTGGAATTTTATAAAGACATAATTATCTTTGCATTGTTTGTAACAACCTTTAAAAAAGGTATAACAAAATTTGTTTGATATATCTCTCTCTATTTTGCAATTGTACCAAAAGTGGCTTAACTATTGAAGTCAATAGCTTTGTTTTTCTCTAGTGACTAGGCACGTGTGTGTAACCGTGGACTAGCGTGTGGTGTGCCGTGTAGGTATGTGATGAGGTAACTGTAATGTTCATTATTTCATGGATGTGACGTTGATCCTTGTTTGATTTCAGGCCGAAGCGGGTGATGACACCATGAGTAACTGCACTCTTTCTCTAATCAGAAGATCTTTGTCCTTCCTGCCCCAGCATTCAGCCTCATTAGTGCAAATGTGTTACTTATAATCTGCATTTAGTGATGATTTGTAAATTTTAATCAAGGCATAATACATTTATTTTACTGAACACATGTTTTGTATTTCTGAACAGAACTTTGGTGCTGTATTATGCTCTTTGCAATATTCAAGGCTCGTTATTGCAGATAAAATGACCTATGAGTTCTGGAAATGGGGATGATAACCTTGCAAGCCAGGCGATGTTGTGTGTTCAGGTCGTCTGGCATGCAAGGTTATGGGGAAGGTGGAAGAATAGTCATACAATGGGTCTATGTGGCCGCATCACCCCTGCTCTTTTAATAAGTTATTTTTGTGGTGTGTGATTTTGTTAATATTTGGTTTTTGCTGTATACATTATATATATATACATATATATATAATGCTGATTGTATTTCATTTGTTTGTTTTTCTACTGTTCTGTAAATGCCAGGGAAGCAAAACAACTTTGTTATTGTATGTGCTGTTTTATGAAATGAAAAAATGTATTGTGACACTGCTATTTAATGGCTTGTCTGTCAAAGAATGGGGCTTACCCTATTTATAAAGTCCAGTCGCCTCAAATTGTTTTGTTAACCAAGGGGAACCTGATTTAAAAGGAGTCATTCATTGAAATAGATGTAATTTACAATGATAAAAAGAGTACACAGCCTTTTGAACCACATTTTACCTGAACTACTAACTTCCACTGTGAAGACAAAGGGGTTAGTTAGCCTACTGCTGTGCAGTTATTAAAGGGTAATTCCGGTATTTTTAAACCTGGGATTACGTTGCAGACATTGCAGCCCGTTTCGTGACTGCCGGCTGAGGCGATCTACTGGAGCAGTTCCAAAACCTTTTGTACCTATTAGTCGTTTAGACCCCAAAATATGTACAAATAGGGCCCAGGTTACAAAATACCGGAACTATCTTTTAAGGTCAGTAAGGTATGTCTTCATCTTCCATACCTTACATTAACATAAAAAAACAGGAGCAGAATTACACGGATAGGAAGGAATGTGGGTTTGAGGTATAATAATACTAATACTCCATAAACCCTTGCACTGATAACCATTTGCAGGTTCAATCAACCATGAAACTAGAGAGCTACAAATGTCAGAAATGTCAAGGGAAAATGTCTGATACAAATGTTTTCTTCTATCTCTGAACACTGGAAGGCACCTGATATTTGGCTGCAAGTAAATATAGGTACACACACACACACACACACAGTATATTTATGTATGTGGTATATATTTTAAAAGATTTACCCTATTTTGTATGGGCAGTATGCATTTCTTCAATTGGTGATCTGTGAAATTGTTCTGATGGAGTTTTCCATGTAATCTCTCTCTCACACACTTTCTTGCTTTCTGTCTGTCTTTACATTTGGTTTGTATTGATGTTATTGCTGTTTTTGATTGGCAATTCCTATGTGGTGTGTAGTCATGTGGCTAAAAAAAAAGTGGGGGGGGACAACTTGTACTAAAACTAGGTTATGTAAAGGTAGAACAAAATATTGAACTTTGAGGTACTTGTCAAAACGTATGTGCCACCGTCCAGTTGTACCAAATATGTTTTCACTCAATTTGCTTTGTTCATTTGTGTTTTTTCATCCTCTTTTTTGGAGAGGATACACATCGAGTGAACATACTAAATGTCAACATGGTGACTGTTGTTAAATGGACATCTCGAATTATGCAAACTGGGTAGGGCCTCAGAGGAGGCAAAATTAGAACTCCTGCCATACGGGAGAATTGATGCTATAGTAGTTGTCTCAAGTTGTCGGTGTTATAACTGCAGGTACAGTGTGAAATGATGAGGTCGATAGCTTTTATACAGAGTGTTTATTGATCTATCTTATCAAATGCCAATATCAGTTTATCTCTCTCTTTAAATCCGGTGGAGTGACTTACCTTGCGTTTCCAGTGTCACATAAAGTATTCAATTAACAGTGAAAAGGCTAAAAAGGCCTCCAGTCAAACTCAGAATCCCATGATTTTTGTCTTCCACGTTTTCATGGTTAATGTCCTCCATGTGGCTTCTGCCCCACACTCCTTCTCTCCATAGACAGAATCATTTGGTCAGTGGTGTTAGGTGTTAACGGGCTGCTTTCTCTCACTGGTTACATGAGGTGAACCATACGAATGTGTCTTCCTAATTTTCACTTAGCAGACGTGGTCAGCTGATAACAGTGACCTCTAATGTTTATCTGCACAGAGCTCCTCGGAAACTTTTCATGTCAGCGCTTATGAGCTTGTAAGACAAACTGATCCTATTTGCTACTGGCTGTGTAGTTGTGGGCATCAGGGCTCATCGTATAGGGTCGTACCTTCATTATGAAAACACATTTCATCATAAACCCATGTAACCACTCTTAAACCACATAGACGATTCATAAATATTATACAGAGGCAGAAAGGGTGGGTTCAGACATGCCTGATAAAACTCTAGCCATTTCCTACTCAACTTTCCCCACCTTTTTCACAAAAGCTCAGTTTATAGAATGAGGTAGACTGCCATGCCCTTCTCTAAAATGTCTGAGGCAAATCATTAACTCCTTATCTTGCTGCTTGGCCAATCAGTATGTAGTCATTCAGTTGTTTTCCTGTCTAGTGAATCACGCCACCAGACTCTAAAAGCCCTTTCACCCACCTCTGATGGCAATCAATGAAAGTAAATGAACCAAGGATTCCTTTGATCGTTGTTTGGTGCGTCCATCAATAATGTTTGTTTTGCCTCCCAAGCAGATCTGTCTCTCTCTTTCTCTCTGTCTCGGCCCCCTTCCTCAACACACACAGTCACACACACCCTGTGAGCTAAAATCTTACCCAACATTCAGGTGTCACATCAGAATAACCTCATTCTTTGCTTTTTGTCGTTGTAAGCCTCACCCCCTCTGTGTGTTTTTTATTTTTCTATTTTTTCTTATTCATCAAACCACATGCAGTGTCAACTGGTGAGCATATGACTAGGTTGCTCATGGGAGCTGGGATATTTTTGTGTTTCTGAAGTATATGATGGTCAGTTTAAAGCTATAGAAAAGTAGTGAGTTTGTGTGAATATGGCATATTCAGAAATGACCTTGTAATAGAAAATTCTGTGTTTTGTAATATTTCTGTATGGGGTGTAATAAATTATTCTACCACAGTACTTTCTATGGGAAAATACTTAAAATGTGACAGTCTTTGTAAGTATTTATCATCAACTAAATTATTGTACTTTTTTTGCAATTTGTAGATATGTAAGTGATGATGACAATGTATTGGTAATCATAAAATTAACTGTTTCATCATCGGTCTGACATCTTTTAATTTATTGATGTATATACTGTATGTTTGTTGATAAACAGCTTATTTTATTTTGTATATGACCAATAAACATGTTTTAAAATGGAACAGATTTTGTGTATTCCTGTGTACAATGGTTTTTAAATATAGTCATTTAGATAATAGGGTGCTGAGCTGATGAAGGTATGAGAGGAGACACTCATATAATTAGTAGTAGTAGATATAACGTACACATGATAGGAGTAATCCATTAGTGGTTTATAAAGATAACCGTTATTTGTTATCTTGACAAATGGCAAGTCAATATTTTATTTATGTTTGTAACTGGTGGTCACTATTTACAGGAAGCCATATTGAGTTTACACACTCCCTCCCTCCCTCTCTCTCTCTCTCTCTCACACACACACGCACACACCCATACACAAATGGTTTGCTTCCAATATATGATACCTTTACTCTAAAAAAGATGAAGATTTCATTTCAGAGGAACATAGCCTAGATAGTCTAGATGTCTTGTATTGGCTTGAAGTAGATAGTTTGCAACCAATAGTGCTAATCGTAGGACATTTAAATAGTGGTTAACACAAAGATTAATACAATATAACTATGAGGAAGAACACGATTTTCAAATTTTCATGAGCACAGAATTTAGCCTATAACCGTTTGGGCTTATCTTTACTATGGGTGCCAATAATTCTGGAGGGCACTGAGGGTTGATCATTCAATGAAGAACATAGATTGTGAGGGATCAATAACAAATAAAAACAAAAGAATCGACTTAATGAATAAATGTGTCTATTTTAACCCACTTCACGTCTTTAATTTAACTTAAATTTCCATTTCCAAGCATTACTTTGCCGTTTTACTAGAACATCTTTGCTCGTTTCTTTGTTTAGCCATTCAAGTCTGTAGATGGCAGTATCAATTTGACATTGACTGTATTGACTGTATCCCTCCGCTCCAAACGAGCCTGGAACAAGGCAAAACACGGAGCGCTATTTTATCCACTAACAACGCATGCTTCATATGATTCAGCTCAACAAGCAGGAAGTTCATTGTAAACGATATAATTTGCTTCTCTGCGGCGTTTAAATAACATTTGATTTGTGTGTAACGGTGATGCGTCGTTTAATGTCTTAAGTCCGTGTTTTGCTCTGATCCATGCCAGGGTTTGTGAACGCCACAACAGTTTCCAAACTGTCACTTTGTTGCTCAGGAGGCAAGGCGGGCAAAAATGTAAACACTGACCCTGGTGGCGATTTCAATTTTGCAGAGTTATTGTACTGCTCACAGAACTGTTTTCCCTTATGTCAGCTAGATAGTTGTTTTGGTTTATTGCTAGCCTGGTAGCTCCAATTTGCTCTCCTCTGTGTTTAATGATTACCGGTAGAGTAGTTTGGTCTTGAGGGATAACCAGGCTAACAATAGCTAACGCTAGCTAGCTAACGGTAAATAGGGTTAATATTTAGGAGGTGCTCGGCAACTAAAGTTAATAACGTCCGAATGGGCTCATCGTCGGAGTTCGGGGAGTAGAAACAGTTTTCTCTGTTTTGATGGAGGATTACGACGATTTTGTGCAACGCCGTCTTTCCCAACTGAGGAAAAGTGAGGACAACCAGCTTTCAACACCCGCGAGAAGTATCAGAAGTAGCAATGGATCTTCTCTCATCCGCTTCTATGGACAACCCATCCTTCCACCCCTGGTATAAAAACAAGTCTCACTAAGTTCAAAACTGATGATGTGTTAGCATTAATTAATGAGACGCAGACGCACTCTGGCATTAGTGGCAGTCTGAAGCAACGCTAGCTAATACTGGTTAGCGTTAGTTGTTTTATTGTGTGTGTGTGTGTGTGTGTGTGTGTGTGTGTATGTGTGTATGATTAATAATAATTGATTAACAGTGTTGTGTACCCAATGATGTCTTTCAACTAGCTGGTCACAACTGATAGTTAGTGTGAGGCATGCAAGTAGTAGAATGATGCAGAGCTCAGGGTGCCTGCAGGTCCTGGAAAAGTCTTAAAATGTCTTGAATTATATTATCTAAACTTAAGGCCTTAAATCATCTTAAATATTACGTCTTAGACTGAGTTTAGAGGTCTTGTGGGTGCTTTTGGTGGGCTGTTCTGTTTAGAAATCAGTCCATTCATGCAGACCATGTTCTGGTAGGGCTACAGTTGTTTTCATTTTCACTTTTTTCCTAACTTACACTTACATTTCATAACTGGCATTAAAAAAGTCTTAAAAGTCTTGAATTTAGATTGATGAAACTTGCAGACAACCCTAGAGCTGCTTAAGCATCCAGTGACGTACATGGCTGTTGATGTTTCATTATCTGATACCTGTTTTCTAATGATACCAGCTGTCAGAGAAACAGAGAGAGGAAATGCAGAGTCACAGAGATGCAGTACAGAGGGCTGCTGTCCAGAGAAAGTCAAAGGCTGATGCAAGAGTGGCCTACGTACAAACCATTCTACACAGCGTTGAGGTAATGTAAATCCTGATTTTCCTTCTGTCTTCTAGGCAAGTCTATATTTTTATACATAAGTTACATAGGCATATGATAGGAGTTTTGCTTAAGGATAGCTTGAAGTGTCCATTACTGTACAAACATGTATTAGTTGTTTTGAATGAATAGATACCCTTTTCAGACATTGTTGGATGTTATTAGAGACGTGATGTCTTTTTTTTACCCTACTCATGTTTCCCAAATGAGAAATTCTCGTTTTCTCTGACCTTTGGATTGCTGTTATTGTTTCCTCTTGTGGATTGCAGTTTAGGACTACACCGACGCTGGAGGAGTTTTTTCAAGAGTCAGGGCTTAACTCATCAAAAGTTTTACATTCCCATAACCCCAGCAATGGATCAGTGTCTCAGAGTGATAATGTCATGGGGATGAAAGATACATCATTGTCATTCTCGCCACCATCTGACCTGCATGATGGGAAGGATAGTGTCCGTGTTCCTCCGTTGACATCAACCACATATAGTGCCTTTTCCAACTATCTTGTCACACCTCAACAAAGTTACCGGGAAGGGTGCTTTATTGATCAAAATGAAGAGAATCAGGGATCACAAGCAAAGTCAGATCCCCTTAATGATATAAGCCACCAATCACTATCTTCAGGTTATGTGACCTACAAGAATGGCGAAAACACCAGCAGTGTCTCTGGTAGGATTGAGGCAGAGGCCAAGAACCAAAGCTTTGGCTCTGTGGAGGGAGCTAATAATACTGATGGCCTTTTCCTTCATAACACCTCAAGCACAATTACCAAGATGCCAGATATTATTAATCACCCTCCCGTAGATGGAGAGGAACTAGAGAAGAGTGCACTGGAATCGTGCCTTTATAATAACTTTATAGCAGGTGACCCACTAAAGGACATTTGTAGCAGCTCACTCCAACAGGATTCTGTCATATCCACGCACTCAGCAGAGCAGGTACCCTCAGATGGAAATGAGGTAAGACATCTGTCAATAGAACAATATGAAAGTACTCATCTGGAAAGTACAGAGTGTGAAGATAACCCTCCCTTTACTGGAATAGATGACCTTGGCCAAGATCAAAATCGGGATGGAAATGAGGACCCAGTTCCTTCAGTTGAAAGTAGTTGCTTTTCAGGAAATCCAGAGTCAGCACATATATTAGCCACTCATCACTCTTCAACAACAAAAAATCAATCACAAATTCAGAATAGGCCCAGAAACACAGAACCAGCAGAAGACCAGGTAGATAAAGCAGACTTAAATCTTGCCGAGGAGCCTTACCGTCTGAGTCTCCAGGCACTGCTGAAGAAATCTCAGGAGTATCGGCGGCGCCAGCGGATGCTTAGGAACCAAGCCAAGAACACTAAAATTCAGGAGAGAACCCAAGAACAGCCAAGAAAAGTGGAGGAGGAGCAGGGCCTCTCCGATAAAGAGAATGATGAGTTCCCCTACAAGAGGACTGCAGAGGGAATGAAGTGTGGCACTCCCGGAAACCAAGTCCAGTTTTTCCTGTCAGTGGAAACATCAAAGAAATCCTCGGAAAATGAGGAGAACATGTCTGGGAGAGAGGGAGTCCTTGTAAAAGAGCACCATGAAGAAAAGGCAAAGATTAAATGTGAAAGCACACGTTTGAGTGGAGATGGAAATACTGAGACGCTGACTATAGTTGAAGGAGAAATGGCCTCTAAAAATAACCATTTGGACTGCTCACAAGAGGTCATAACAGAGACCAAACAAGACACTTTCTCTCAGCCACAGCCTGTCATCTTAACAGATAACTCCCCGGTTGAGGAAGCCTTTTACTTGACCGGTCCCCTATCTTGTTCTAAAGGAGTAGAAAAGTTTCACACTGTCCCAACCCCTCAGTTCTGTAGGAGTCCTGTTCACTGTAAGAGCAAAGGCAGTATCAAAGCTGGAGGAGCTATTGACGAAGCTGGTGCCCCAAAGAGTAAAGTTCTGGTCAGTACAGGTCTGAATGAAGAAAACAAAGTCGAGCCAGAAGGTAATCTGGCACACAACAACAGTCAATGCCCAGCAGTTTCTCCCACTGTACATCTAGTGGGTGAAGGTGATGTAGTAAGGGTATTAGCAAAGAGTTCAGCTCAAGCACAGCAGATAGATCAGCTGGAGTTTAACCTGTCCAGTTTAAAAGTGCTGATCTCGGATCTGGAGTCCACACTCACAGAAAACTTACAGAACCACAGCCAGACTGATAGCAACCTCCACGGTGTCTTCTATGGTAAAGGCATCGAACACTCTGGCCAAAAAGATCAACATATACAGTTTAGTCAGAATGATTGTGACTATTGGGAGGACAGGCCAGGCAACGACGATAGAAATGATATAGAGCAAGAACAGAGGGACACTGAGTGGCAGAGAAGACAATCATTAGACAATTACAAGAATAAGAACGAAGACACAGGACCTGAATCAAGCATCAGTGACCCCAAAGACCTTCCTCTCATAGTACAGGAAAGTGGGACCGAAGCACTTAATGTAAGAGAAGTCAGGCTAGATAAAACCTCGACTACAGAGAGAGGAAAGGATATGGGGACAGGTAAAGGAGGAGAAGCTGTGTCAGGCGTGGCTCCCTGTAGAGTCCAATGGCCAGACAGCGCACCACTGGCTGAGGACCTTAGCATTATGAGTTTTGGACAGCATGAGGGCTGTAAAAAACAGCAGCCACCAACAAAATGTATCACCTCTCTGGCCCAGAGGATGCGCATTCCTGATGTATTCCGGAAGGTTCTGTCCGAAACCTCGGTTTCACGTAAAGGCTCAGTGCTGTCAGATACCAGTAACCAGCCAATGGAAAGGAGAATTGAGGTGGCGGTAGAAGGGGAGGACTCTTCCCACCTCCTCTCTCTCAACCAATCCTATGATGTGGATACACCGTCTGGGCTGTGGCTCCTCGAAGGGTCAGGATCTGACTTGGATTCAAAAGGTCATGTTCAGGAGAAGGATTTGACTCCAGAGAGTGGAGGTGAAGGTCAGGAAGGGGTATCCAAGGCCAAACGGAGACTGCTCATGTGCCTGACAGAGGGGAACGAGGAAAGGAGGGCGGATACAGGTGGAGGAGCCGGCTGGGTAATCGGACCTAACTCCAGTACTCCCAAAGGTAAGACCATGACAAGGATATGAAGACTTTGCGACAAATGAGGGTCAGTAGATGGATGACTTTGTTAAGATTTTCTATTCCGTAACAATTTGTCTTCTCATGTGTTACTGCGTTGCTGTCTGGTCTGTCTTTAGCTTCAGTGCAGCGGCGTGAAGGCCATGGTGTACAGAAGAACAAGCACCAGCAGCTGAAACAGGCCCACGCTGCTCAGGTCAGAGCCCTGCAAGATGAGCACAGGAGACAACAGCAGGAACTGCTACAGGTGAGACACAGTGGGGGGGCACACACAGACACTAAGGATATTATTAGAAATTGGAACTGACAGACAGATCAGTTCCAAATAAACAAGCCTAAAAATAGAAAAATGTGACGCAGGTGTCAGGTGCTTGTTAGTGCATTGATTTGTGCATTAGCTGCTAGTCCAGTTGTAGTCTACCTGCTTTTTCAGACTTTTAAATCAAAGGGACAAACATTTTGTACATTAGTTCACCTGATTAAATGGACCTTGTGTCGGCAGGTAAAATGCTGAATTTAGTCAAACTTACATTTTCACTGTAGATTAGTAATTCTCCTCAGGACTGGTCATGTATATGTGTCCTCTGCCTCTACCATCAAAAAACTAAAACTTGACCTGGAATAAATGAAATAAAAACTTAAGTGACACATCTTTTCAGCACTAAAACTACCAGACATGTCTGAAATTTAACTGCAATTAAATTGAAATTAAGATAAATATTTAAAATCGACAATAAAATCTAATTCATATCACAAAATATCATAACAGCACATACAACACACACATTTACATTTCTCTGTCCCATTGGTCCTCTTTTTGCATCTAGAATTAGGTAATTGCTATACAGCTGCCATCATTCGTCTCACAGCGATTGTTGACTCTACCCATGGTCACCGATGAGAAACTAAGAAATCATGCCCAGTGTTTCCATTCCTTTAAGAGTACTGTAGGCTGTAGATTTTCTATCCCTTTAAGAATCCACCAAGCTGTGATACTACATTGACCCCAAATGTTCCTCTGAAACAAGAGGCAGACCTTTGCAAGACTCTGGCACTGTTCCAATACGTAGATGCGTATGCACACGCACACACACACACACGTTATTCCCCTACCTGTCAGAGTGGGGTTCTGGAGACCTGGGTCGTGGGTAGACTACAGACATCTGCTCATTACAAGAGACCTTCAAACTCTCCCCAGTAAAAAAGCCCAGGGATTCTACCATAAATGTTTCATTACAATCCTAAGAGGGATGGAGCTGGCATTGCTCTCTATGTGTGTGTGTGTGTGTGTGAGTGTGCGCGCGCGCTTGTGTGGGTACATATGCATGCGTGCACGTGCACATCTTTCCAAGGACGCCTGCTGTTTTTTGGCAACTAGTCCTTGTTT